>CATNEM010000095.1:382500-395000 GCA_950096795.1 Macrostomum cliftonense | reverse complement strand
GTCGGCGGTGTGGGAGCCGCAGCCGGCTCGGCTGCCGCGGCAGCTGTCGTGGGATCTGGCAATTTGCGCACTCCCAGTCCGGTTAAGATGGTGCACAAGTGAGTTGAAACTCGTCACACTGATGTTGATTCTAATTTGATCAATAGGCTGATAGGTGAGCTTACTTATGGGCCTATATGTGGGCTATCCTATGGGCTATTCTAGGGGCCAACCAATCGGCCATCCTATGATCCAATAAGTGGGCTATCCTAGGGGCCAATAAGTGGGCCATTATATGGGCCAATAAGTGGGCCATCCCATGGGCTAAAGTGGGCCATCATATGATCCAATAAGTGGGCTATCCTAGGGGCCAATAAGTGGGCCATTATATGGGCCAATAAGTGGGCCATTATATGGGCCAATAAGTGGGCCATCCCATGGGCTAAAGTGGGCCATCATATGATCCAATAAGTGGGCTATCCTAGGGGCCAATATGCGGGCCATCCTATGGGCCAATATGCGGGCCATCCTATGGGCCAATATGGGGGCCATCCTATGGGCAAATAAGTGGGCTATCCTATGGGCCAATAAGTGGGCCATCCTATGGGCTAATGAGTGGGCCATCCTAATGGCCAATAAGTGGGCCATTTTATGAGCCAATAAGTGGGCAATCATATGGGCCTATATGTGGGCTAAATTATGGGTCAACCTATGCATCATCCTTTGGGCCAGTCATTTGGCCCATAAATAGGCCAACCATTAAAATCGAAACAATCAGCCAACAAGTATCTAAAGTTTGGCCTGGCACCCACCACCCCCACCTCGCAGATCCGTGCAAGTGAGCACCCTGGACGCCAACGTATTCGAAGAGGCCCTAGCCGCCGAGCGCAAGAAACTCGAAGAGGCCGTAGCGGCCGCTCGCATGCAAGCCGAGGCGCAGACCAAAGCCGAATTAGACAAATCCGAAGCGGATTTGCGCGGAGAATTTCAACGCGAATTGGAGAACATCATGCACCAGCACAGGGAGGCTATAGCCAATACTAAGCGCAGGCAGTGGTGCTACAACTGCCTAGAGGAGGCCATGTATCACTGCTGCTGGAATACGTCCTATTGCAGCATCAAATGCCAGCAGGATCATTGGCACAAGGAGCACAAGCGGGTGTGCAGGCGCAAGCGTTAAAGCTTTATGTTATTTATTTATCTATTTTTATAATAGCTGTTGGCACTAGTAAGGGTTTCGAATCGGATTTTGCTTCGAGCTAAATAACGAAATCTCAATTAAATATCTAAAATCAAGGCGTAGCAGAGGGTATCAGTTGTTAGAAGCGTAGTCTTACCCTTATTAACTTTACACTGTTATAAGCAGATTTACATGCAATACTATGAAAATGTGCGTTAGCAATGCACGAATGTACATGGTCAACTCATATAAGTGCATAGCTATGTACAAATGTACTTTGTCTATTTATAAATGTACATAGCTGTGCACAAGTGTACATGGATCTACGATTATGTACAAATGTACTTAGCCTATTTACAAATGCGCATAGCTATGTACAAATGTACATGGCCAACTCATTAATGTACATAGGGAATCGAAAAAAATTTAATAGCCGTGAGCGAAATTTACAACATAGCCATGCAAAAAATAATTCTACCAATTTGTAAGTGTGCAAAGGTTTGCACTAATTAGTGATTTATTAAATTATTGGGTAATTTATACGTTTTTTAATCTATCTATGTACATACGAGCTACAGAGCAGTTAACTTCATCCTCATAATATAATATTATTTGTGAACTCTCTACACCCTAGATAAGCTTTTTTCTTATTGTTGTTTACTCTCTCTCCCTATCTCTCTCAACTCGATAAAGGAATTCGGTGATCATTTTTATGCAGCATGGAATTATGTATTTGTTTTGCAAGCACTTCAAGTGTAATTTTATTATTAATTAGCTACTTGCTAGCTATATGATTTTTTCCTTTAAAGAATCTATGTTTGATCACGCGTTCGAAATGATTTCTTAAAAGATTTGTTGTGGTTTTTATTCACCGATAAAACAAATTCAACAAAAAACTGTTGTCAATCATGCGCGCTTTACCTATACTACTGTTTTGTAAGTAGTTTTTTATTCAGATTTTTAATCCAGAATTTTATTGATACACAATTTGTAGCTCTCGCCCCATCTTCTATTGCAGCTTCTCTTATTTTTTTTCCTTTCGCTTGCTTTGTTACTGCTTTAGCCTTGCTTTTTCTCACTCTCTGTCTGTGCATGTCCGCTGTGTGTTTTATTAATTTATTATTTAGTAATTGTACAATAGAATGCTTATAGTTTGCGCACATGCAAATGCTATCTGATTTTCTCATATGGCAGCTCTCTGTGACTGTACTGCTTTTGTGTAGTCTTTGTTATCTTACAAATGTGTGTCGAAGTTTTGTTACATTTAATCAAAAATTTCATTGTCATACTACTCATCGTGTCGATAGTAGCATGTTCCGTTTTTTGTTATGAAATTGTTTTAATTGTTTGGAAATGTTTCTATCAATTTTAATGCCTTCTAACAAAATAATTATTTCGAATAATTATAGTTTGACTTGCATGCTTATATTTAAACTGCTGCTTTTTATTGTTAGCTGCTTGTTTTATCGCTTGCTTGACTGGCTTCTCTATGCCCAGTGCCCTAGCCATAATTCTGTTGTTTGTAGACATTTTAGATTCGATTTTTTTAAGTCCTAAAACCAGGTCAGATTGCCTCAACTGGCCCTGCCTGGAGTACCCAGACTTCGCATTGACGCTGCCTCTGGTTTTCTTTTTGTAGAAATTCTAGTGATCATTTTATCCTTTATTTATGATATCCTATGGTATGGGTTGCTAGTACCGCCCTGTGTGTGTGTGTTCTTTTTAATTAAACTTTTCAATATCGGTTGAAGGTTTTTTGTTCGACTAATTTGACCAAAATTTTGCCCCTTCCCCTCTTTCTTTTTATCATCGATTGTAATTTTTTATTACGTTGTTTTTTGTTTTGCTTGCTTCTACTAGGGGAGAACATTGATCTGCTTTATTGCTTTCCAGTATGCGGAAGCTTTTGTAATGCACATATTTATTATATATTTGTCTCTATGTAGAAATTGTCGTAAAATTTTTGCTTGTGTAATTATCAATTATAAAGTCCGTCTTTTTTACAATTAAAAAAAAATTTTAACTTTTCTCTCCGCGTTTTAATGCTAGCTACTGTAAGTAATATAATTAGAATAGTTTGTTATTCATTTTTTCCTTTATCTTATACTGTTCGATGTGTGAATTTATTATTATTACTATTGTGCATATTAGAAATATTCTGTTGTGTTTAGAGTGTAATTAAACAAGGAAAAACACACAATTTTACAGGACTATGTTCTCATGCACATATTCTATTAAATTTAATTTTTTCCCCTGTTGAGTGTTGGCAAGCAAAACAATTTTAGTTAAATATATATATCGACAAATATGCAATAATATCATATTTCATACTAATGCAGTTTTATCAAATTATTTTTTGTCTATAAGATGGAATTATTACAGGTCAGTTTAATATCAGCCAAATTTTAGTACTTTTATTTAGAAAAAAACAGATTTATATTTAAAAAAAACCCGTCTATTTACTTTTGGGTCTCAAAATTAGACTTAAAATTCATAGAATTTAGAGTTTACATAACCTTGATTTTTTAGAATTCAAATTTTTGTTTACAAAGTATTTAGATTTAGTCTTGTTTGTTGTTGGGTTTTTCACTTCGATTTCGCTAAGTTTATAAGTTTACACCTTGGATTTCTTAAGATTTTCTTAAGATTGGAAGTATAGTTAATCTTGATTTCTTGGAAGTTAAATTCTATTTGCACAGGATTTCTTGGAATTCAAAGTTAAGATCATCTTTATTTCTTAGAATTCAATTTTTTAAAACCTGATTTCTTGGAATTCAAAGTTCATCTAAGCCTGATTTCTTGGAATAAAAAGTTCATTTAAACCACATTACTCAAATTTTAAAGTTCATTTAAATCCGATTTCTTAAAACTTTAAGATAATTTAAACCTGAAGTCTTAAAATTAAAAGTTCATTTAAACCTAATTTCTCAGAATTTAAAGTTCATTTAAATCTGATTTCTCAGAATTTAAAGTTCATTTAAACCTGATTTCTCAGAATTTAAAGTTCATTTAAACCTGATTTCTCGGAATTTTAAGTTCATTTTAACCTGCTTTCTCGAAATTAAAAGTTAATTTAAACCTGATTTCTCAGAATTTAAAGTTCCTTTAAACCTGATTTCTCAGAATTTAAAGTTCCTTTAAACCTGATTTCTCAGAATTTAAAGTTCCTTTAAACCTGATTTCTCGGAATTTAAAGTTCATTTGAAACCTGATTTCTTAGAATTCAAAGTTCATTTTAACCTGATTTCTCTGAATTCAAAGTTCATTTTAACCTGATTTATCGGAATTTAAAGTTCATTTAAACCTGATTTCTCGGAATTTAAAGTTCATTTAAACCTGATTTCTCAGAATTTAAAGTTCATTTAAACCTGATTTCTCGGAATTTAAAGTTCATTTAAAGCTGATTTCTCGGAATTTAAAGTTCATTTAAAGCTGATTTCTCGGAATTTACAGGTTATCTTAACCTGATTTTTTGGAATTCAAAGTTTATTTGAACCAGTTTTTTTTAAATTAAACTTTTTCACTTAAATTTCTTAGAATTCAAGTTAGACAAGATTTTTTTGGAAAATTTTTTAGCAAATTTAAACAAATAATTGCATCAAATTTCTATTTTGCCTATCCATTGCAGCTGCCCGGCCACTGTACACAGGGAGTTGGCCGCTAGTCGTGGCCCGTCTGCTCAAGCTCAGCTGTCCAGCTCAATTATTTACATTCCTATCTTCCGGCTGCGCTTTTTGCTTTGACCAATTTTAGATAACGTTTTTTCAAACCACAAAGCAATAGTGTTGATGGAGAGCCGACTTAAAAAACTAGTTATAGCCAAGTCAAGGCGTCACACTGTTGTTAAACCGCCGGCTGTATCGAGCGGCGGAGCTGACGGCGATGGCGGAGGCGGCGGCGACGAGGGGTGAGATTCGAATACTATTCGATAAATTATATTCTCCTTTGCTGCTGTTCTATCAATCGATTAAACTTAAGAAAACAACCAAACAACAGGGTGCCTAACAGTCGGCGAAGTAAGTCGACTTGCGATTTAACCGACCCGTCTAAGTCGAAGTTCGGCAAAGGCAGCGGCAGCGGCGGCGAAGCCGGCAATAGCGGAGACGGGCACAGCGACAGTGGCAAAGCTCGGAATCGAAGCTCGTCACGGGGCAGGCTTTTTGTAAGGAAAAAGATTAGTTTGATTTTTGTTGATGTTTTTTGCATGTTTAACAGGAGAGGAGATCCAGGAATAAAGTAGAAGTGACACGGGTTGATGGATAAGAGACGCAGGGTTGAAGGGGAAGAGACGGAGGGATGAAGGGGAAGAGATGAAAGGAAAAAGACGCAGGAATAAAAGGAAAGAGACGGGGGATAAAGGGAAAGAGATGGATAAATGAAGGGAAATAGACGTATAGATAAAGGGAAATAAACGGATAAGTGAGGGGAAATAGACGTATAGATAAAGGGAAATAAACGGATAAATGAGGGGAAATAGACGTATAGATAAAGGGAAATAAACGGATAAATGAAGGGAAATAGACGTATAGATAAAGGAAAATAAACGGATAAGTGAGGGGAAATAGACGTATAGATAAAGGGAAATAAACGGATAAATGAAGGGAAATAGACGTATAGATAAAGGGAAATAAACGGATAAGTGAGGGGAAATAGACGTATAGATAAAGGGAAATAAACGGATAAATGAGGGGAAATAGACGTATAGATAAAGGGAAATAAACGGATAAATGAAGGGAAAGAGACGAAAAATGAAGGGACAGAGACGGGGGTGAAGGAGAAAAGACGCAGGGATGAAGGGAAAGAGACGGATAGATGAAGGGACAGACACCGATAGATGATGGGAAAGAGACGGTTCGATGAAGGGAAAGAGACGGTTAGATGAAGGGACAGACACCGATAGATGAAGGGACAGAGACGGATAGATGAAGGGAAATAGACGGATTGATGAAGGGACAGACACCGATAGATGAAGGGAAAGATATCTAGGGATGAAGTGGAAAAGACAAGGTATATGGCAAAAAAGACAACGGAAGAGAACGAGACGGATTAATGAAAATATTCTAGTGAATAAAGCAGAGAGACGTAGCTGTGTACAGCACAGAGATAAACTGAACATAAAAAAATTTCTTAACCAGAGCTTCCGTCGGCCATTCCTGTCGTCGTCGCATTCGTCGGCGGCGCTCACTGGTGACAACGCCATCAGCTCCGAAGCTGGAAGCGGCGGCGGCGGCGTCGGCGGCAGCGGCAGCGGCAGCGGCGGTGTTCGCTCGCGCAAACGCAGCGGCGTCTCCCCAGTCGATTCGCAGCAGCAGCAGCAGCAGCAGCAGCAGCAGCAGCAGGCGGCGTCTACTACCGCAGTCGCAACCTCAGCGAACGACCTCAACGCAAGCGGAGGTCGTCGAAGCTCTAGCGGCGGCGGCGGCGGCGGCGGCGGCGGCGGTGGAAATCTTTCGCCGCCATTTGAAGTGCCAGTTGACGCCAGCCGCCGCCTAGCCAAGGCGATGCGCACCAAGCTGTACCTGCTGCAGCAGCCCGGCCCCAATTCCTTCCTAGTTGGGGACGACAATTTGGCTAGCAAGTACAGGGTGATCATCGGCTCTCAGACCTGCTCCTGCGGCCGGGGTCCGCCAAACTGCGTGCATATCCTCTTTGTCATGCTCCGAGTGTTCAAACTCAATCAAAATAATCCCATGATTTGGGCGCGCGATTTGAAAAACTACGAAGTTGAAGGATTATTTCAGAATTATCACGAACGCGAGAAGGCCAAGTGTAAGAAGCGGCCAAGCTTTCGGGATAGTCGGTCAACTAATACCTCTGTTGACGAGGTTGTGCACAAGGACGAATGGTGAGCCGGTTGTTGTATAGTTGAATCAGCCTCTCCGCTCTTTGAATCCGCCTTTCCGCTCTCTGAATCCGCCTTTCCGCTCTTTGAATCCTCCATTCCGCTCTTTGAATCCGCCTTTCCGCTGTTTGAATCCGCCCTTCCGCTCTTTGAATCCTCCTTACCTCTTTTTGAATCAGCCTCTCCGCTCTCTGAATCCGCCTTTCCCCTCTCTGAATCCGCCTTTCCGCTCCTTAAATCCGCCTTTCTGCTCTTTGAATCCGCCTTTCCGCTGTTTGAATCCGCCCTTCCGCTCTTTGAATCCTCCTTACCTCTTTTTGAATCAGCCTCTCCGCTCTCTGAATCCGCCTTTCCGCTCTTTGAATCCGCCTTTCTGCCCTTTGAATCCGCCTTTCCGCTCTTTGAATCCGCCTTTCTGCTATTCGAATCTGCCTTTCCGCTCCTTAAATCCGCCTTTCCGCTCTTTGAAATAACTTCTTCAAACTATATTTTGCAGCTTTATTGAAGACGAGGATCAAAACACTTGCTCAATTTGCCTGCTGAAAATGACAGTCTCTGATAGTTTAGTACAGTGCCAGTTCGGCTGCCAGAACTACTTTCATCACCATTGCCTCATGATCTGTGAGTGAATTATGATTTGTAGGACTGCAATTATTTTTTTGTTTCTATTGATATTGTTTATCGAGCACAGAACAGACCCAATTAGCAAATCACGCAACCCACAATTGAACACTCCACAACCTACTTACAACCTACAGGGTTCGAAGAGCGCAACGCCCACGGCGACCCGCTGATCTGCCCGCTCTGCCGCACTCAGTGGCCGGCTAATCGCAAAAATTTGTCCGCCATATCGGGTGAAATCAATGTCGACTTTGTTTTCGACTCGTTCTCCGACACCGAGTCGATACCGGAGTCGCATAAGGAGACGTCGAAGTGTTGGATTTCGGTTAGTAAAGCCTCTTGTTAGATTCCAAGCTGCAGAAAATCCCAAAATAGGATTCCAAGCAGCAAGAAATCCCAAATTAGGATTACTAACTGCAAAAAATCCCCAAATAGGATTCCAAACAGCTATAAATCCCAAATGAGAATTACTAACTGCAAAAAATCCCCAAATAGGATTCCAAACAGCTATAAATCCCAAATGAGGTTTCCAAAAAGCAAGAAATCCCAAATTAGGATTACTAACTGCAAAAAATCCCCAAATAGGATTCCAAACAGCTATAAATCCCAAATGAGGTTTCCAAAAGCAAGAAATCCCTAATTATGATTCTAAACGGTGAGAAATCCCAAATTATGATTTCCAGAAAGCAATAAATTTGAATATTAAGATTCCAAGCGGCAGAAAATTCTCAAAATAGGGGATTTCAAGCCAAAAATTTCTGTTCAAAATCCCTAATGAATCCTAAATTTAGAATCACATCTAACCTTATCTAACAGTTATTTGATATCCTACAGCAATTAAAACTCGCCTCCTTAATCCCCAGATATTCGGCGACAGCACAGTGAAGTGCCTATTCTCAAGTCGCTCCAGCCAGCGAGAACTCGGTTTAAAATTCGTCAACGATTTTGTTGTATCCCGCCTAAAAGAGCTGCACTCGTCCAACCACCTGGACCTCGACCAGCTGCAGGTGTTCGCGCCCACAATCAGCGTGCTAGTACACGCGGCCAAGGACGACGAATATAAAGTATTCTACGCGGCTATGAATCTAATGCGCAATTTGTTTGCCAATCTGCCGCGCCAACGGCTCAGTTATCCCCGACTGCAGACCAGTGTTCGTCCTCTAGTGGAGATTTTGTTAAACCGCTGCTCGGATCGGAACCAGCGCGTCACCCAGCTGGCTTTGTTTAATCTGGTTGAATTGGCTAAAAATCATGCGGGATATCTGGCCATCGGCAGCGCGGTAGGCGGCGGCGGGGGCGGCGGCGGCGGTGTCGGCGGTGTCGTCGGCGGTGGTGTCGGCGTCTGCGGCGGCATTGGCGGTTGTCGCGGCGGAGGCGGCGGCGGCGTTAGCAAATCTCATCCTGGGGTGGGTTTGAAATCCGCTGTGGGAGGCTGCAGTTGGGGATTCAGCATCTGTGGGATCTGGCTGTGGGAGGCTGCAGTTGGGGATTCAGCATCTGGGGGATCTGGCTGTGGGAGGCTGCAGTTGGGGATTCAGCATCTGGGGGATCTGGCTGTGGGAGGCTGCAGTTGGAGATTCAACATCTGCCTGTTAGCTAGTGATTAAAAAACCAAGCCTCATTGCACGCACACACACAGGAACCCGGGCCTTGGGGAGTGCTGTTCTTACTCGAGTGCATCGTGTCCGAATACTGTCTATCCCGAGTGTCCTGGCAGTGGCTACTGGGCCGGCTGCTCCTTCTCGACCGTCTGTTGGACTCATTCCCGGCGCATTTCACTGTACACGAGACGTCCTGCAATGCCAGGATGCGTCTATTCGGAATTCTACGTTTTGCCGTTACCGCTTTGAATTCTCAGCAGCCTCGAATCAGCAAAATGGCCGGCCGAGTGTTTGTACTGGGCGCTAGGCAGGTCGCTCATCTGTCCGACTGCGCCCAGGAGGCGGAACGACTCGTCCACAATATTGAAGACGCCAGCGTTAGACAGAAAATGTTGCGTCGATTGGATTTGATTAGAAGCGAGTTTAGCGCCGTGTATAGGTGGGTAATTGATTTGTTTAATTGACAATTGGACAGACCAATCAGGGAAAGGGGAATGTGACCGACCAATCAGGGAAGGAGAGGAGCATTTGACCGACCAATCACGAAAGGAGAGGAGCATTTGACCAACCAATCACGAAAGGAGAGGAGCATTTGACCGACCAATCAGGAAAGGAGAGGAGCATTTGACCGACCAATCAGGGAAAGAGAGGAGCATTTGACCGACCAATCAGGGAAAGGGAGGAGCATTTGACCGACCAATCAGGAAGGAGAGGAGGGAGAATTTGACCCAGCAATCAGGAAGGAGAGGAAGGAGAATTTGACCCAGCAATCAGGAAAGAGAGGAGCAATTGACGGTCAATCAGGAGAAAGAGCATTTGATTGACCAATCAGAAAAGGACAGGATCATTTAACCGGCCAATCAGGGAACGTTTTAACCGTTCGGATGTCTCAACTGCCTCTAAATAATACATATCCTTGATCCATTGCAGGCACATGAACAATCGATTGGCACTTGGTCAACCGGAGCCTGCCTACGATTTTCCGAGATCGCCAGCTCATCACCAGCAGCAGCAAAAGCAGCACCAGCAGCAGCAGCAGCGCCATCAACGTCAACATCATCATTCGTCGTCAGCCGCTACATCAGAAACGGTTCCGCCGCTGCCGCCTCCCAGAACTGTCAGCCGCCAGAACTCCGCAATTGTTCGGCCCCAGCAACAACAGCAGCAACAGCAGCAGCAGCAGCAGCCGCCGCCTTTGTTCCCACCTCCGCCCCCTCCGCCGCCTCAGCAGCAGCAGCAGCAACATCAGCTTCAGCAGCCGCAACTTCCCGGGCCTCCCTCGCAGCCGCCTCCGCCACCGCCGCCCCCTCCACCGCAGCGTCCCTCAACAGCTCCAGTCGGCTCTATTATCGACGATTCTTCATCAGACGCCGAGCAACGTCGTCGGGGACATCAACAGCGACATCAGCGTCAGCACGGCGGCAACGCCATGGCGACAGACGCGGCCGATGATACGGACGACACAGAGGTTGAGGAGGAGGACCTGATCTCATTCAGCGCCCAGGTTAGCCGGCATTTCACCAATCAGGATTACACGCCGGAAATTTTCTGCGCCAAATCTGGCGGCCGACGTCAGACTGAGCAACGCCAGCAGCTGATGATGCAACAGCAGCAGCAGCAGCAGCAGCAACAACAACAGCAACAGCAGCAGCATCACACGACCATCACGCCTCAACCGTTGCCAGATCCGGAGCCGTCGCCAACTCCGTCGACGTCAACTTGCGGCGGAGTTGTCGACCATCATCATCATCATCATCACCATCATCCGCATCAAGTTGATCCCAACAACTGGCTGTACGGCTGGAGCGAGGAGCTGCCGGTCATACCCGGCCTGACACCGTCGCCTCACCTGGTCACTAAGACGGCCTATTCGGAGGGCGAGCACTGGGTGCGGGGCGCTCAGATCGGCATCGGCGCATTCGCCACCTGCTATCAGGCCAGGGACAAGCGGACCGGCGTCCTGATGGCCGTCAAAGAGATCTCGCTGGTGCGCAACTGCGACCAAGAGCAGCACGAAGTTATCGAAGCTGTGCAGGAGGAGGTTGAATTGATGACTAGATTGAGGCACCAAAATTTGGTTAGGATTCTGGGCGCCACTATGACTAGGGATAAATTCTGCATGTTCGTCGAATGGATGCCGGGCGGCTCAGTGTCGGCTTTGCTGAATAGATTTGGGCCGTTTAGCGAGCCCGTCATTTCGTCTTACATTCAACAGGTGAGTGCTTGTCTTTCATACGCGTTGCTGGGGTATCATGCTTGTTGCTAGGCTACGGGGATGCTGTTTACAGGGCGTTGCTGGGGTATCATGCTTGTTGCTAGGCTACGGCGTTGCTAAGGTATCATGCTTGTTGCTAGGCTATTGTAACGCTGTTGCTAAGGCTAGTACAATGCTGTTGGTAGGCAAAAATCACTCGGAACCCAATCACGAACCGCAGGTGCTACGCGGCCTGGCCTACCTGCACAATCAGCAGATTTTGCATCGCGATTTGAAGGGCGCCAACCTGCTGGTGAGCAGCAGCGGCCGTCAAGTTCGAATTGCCGATTTCGGCGCCGCCGGCCGTCTGGCAAGTCACATGACCGGCGCCGGCGAGTTCAAAGGCCAGCTGCTCGGCACCATCGCTTTCATGGCCCCGGAGGTGCTTCGCGGCGAGAATTACGGTCGCAGCTGCGACATCTGGTCCGTCGGCTGCGTCATCATCGAGATGGTGACCACCAAGCCGCCGTGGGACATGCCGGATCTCAGCAATCACCTGGCGCTAATTTGGCACATTGCCAGTTCCAATGATCCGCCACCGTTGCCGGATAATCTGCACCCGGGTCTGCGCGACGTGCTGCTCAGATGCGTCGATCCGGTGCCGTTCAATAGGCCGTCGGCCAGGGAGCTGCTGCAGCATCCGCTGTTCACCCACTACCCGGCTTTGACGGCTAGGCCTGAGGGGCGACGGGTCTGACGCTTTTGCTGATTTGCTGACTGATGGGGTTGCGCTCTGTGCTATAGCCTGCCAGATCCTCATTTTTTGTTAGGGCAACCAGCTTCCTAAATCGTCAGGCTGTTGGTTGGGTCGCCAGCCTTCTAGATCCTCGGGCTGTTAAGACAGTAACTACCCAGGCCAGGTAACAGATCCTCAGGTTGCTAAGACACCCAGCTCTCAGATCCTCAGGTTGCTAAGACACCCAGCTCTCAGATCCTCAGGTTGCTAAGACACCCAGCTCTCAGATCCTCAGGTTGCTAAGACACCCATCTTACAGATCCTCAGGTTGCTAAGACACCCATCTC
>CATNEM010000095.1:317500-380000 GCA_950096795.1 Macrostomum cliftonense | reverse complement strand
CAAAGTTATTTACGTTACATATCGGTAACACCGAAAAGATAAAAATGAAACTCCATTCTGCTTTTTAAAAAAATGTTTTATTTAGTCTCACAAAGTGCAAATGTCTGTTATAATTTTTAAATCAATTTTGCTTCTAGTCTTCTTCATTTCTCGTTGCCTTTCTTTGAGAAACTAATAAGTCAATCAATTTCTATTAAAGAATGCTTTATAATACTGCTGTGTCTACTGTAAGTAGTAACCAGCAATAACTAATTAGCTAGTCAGAATGATACAGAAATATTGTTGAATTGTTCCTGATCAAGAAAAATTTATTTGAAAGAATCTTAGTCTTTCTCTCAATGCGGTTAGCTGCTTTTGCTGTTTAGTCATAGCGCTGTTTTATTTGGTTGTGCTTCAAAACTCGGTTAGAAACAATTTTTAAACCTGTTTGCTTGTTAATGTTTTTTTGTTTACTTAGTTTTTGCTGCTTCTCAAATTGATATCCAGCATCTGATCAAATTTTGAATGATTTTATAGTCCGATTTGATCAACCCGACATTTTTTGGCTTTTTTATTAACAATCTCTTTACTAACTATTATTTGTATGTGTGTTTTTATAATTGGCTAAAGTACACAATTCTTTATTCCTTTATGGCCAATTAATATTTATTTTATTTAATAATGCAGTGCATATTTTAACAAAATGTTTGGCCAATTTTATTTAATTATATCATTTGCTAATGACGGCCGACTCCAGTTTATCATTACGTATTTTTTTCAAGGAAAACTTGTCAGTCAATTTTATATGCTTGCTACAAGTTTTAATACTATTATAATATACTATTTATATATCCGCATACTCCTGCCATTGGCTGCTCTGGTGCGCCGTTTATTATAAATTTATTATAATTGTTCTGAATGACGGTTGGTGTCTTCTGGTTTCCTTCTGCTTTTCTGCTTTTATTAGCATGCACTCTATATTTTTCCCAGTCTCCTAGATCTGGGACTCGAACCCACGACCTTCCGGTCACAAGGCAGACGCCCTGGCAACTAGGCTACAACTCCTCTAAACGTAGACTGTATTTTATGGCCTAACCATTCGTCATATTGTCTGTTTTTTACTGTCTGTCTTTGTCTTTAATTAGCTCTTGTCTGTAATGTATCTGTTCCAGTCTTTCTTGTATCTTCGTTTGTCCTTTATTCGCTTAAAGGGCTTTTCGTTGCTGTCTGGAATACTCCGAGTTTTCCTTTCGTTCACTTGCTTCTGCATTATACCTGCCCTACTCTTTAAGAATTTAAACTTCAAGATGAAGCTCTGTATGATTCATTAAAATCTACGCGTCAAAAAAATTGCCCAAGGTAATAGCACTATATTGGTAATATATTGCTGCAGTTTTATTTGTCTGGAGGCGGTGTTTTAACGAAAGAAAGGTAGGATTAGCAAGAACAAAATATGATGAAGCTGTTTTGCCTTCACTGCTGATAGACGCACTGGCTACACCAAGTTACCTACAGTGTTCCTAGCTAAAGTGCTGTGTTCGTGGGCAATATAACTCGAGAAAGTAAATCAGCGAATACGTTTCCGTCCTTTAAGCTGGATTGATTAATTAATTTATGGAGGAACTGTGTTGCAATCGTAGGATTTGAAAGTGGCTACAACTTTCTATTTATTACTTTTAACCTCTTCTTTGGTAGAAGAAGCTTATGTGGTAAAAAGAAGACTGGACTGTCCATAAAGAGTGTCTAAATATTAGGTTTAATAAAATGTGATTTATACAAGTACCAGTTGTAAAGAGAATGTACGATTTATGGGTTTAAGCATCTTGCTATTAATAGAAACAACAATGACGTCACCTCTAGCGAGTCTATTTTTAGAAACAACAGACAAGATTTTTCTTGCTTGAAATTTTGAGTTTAAACAAGAAATATTTTGATAGCAAATAATTTTGAAGCATTAATGACGTCAGTCGAATTTTAGATAAGCGCAAACGTACACCATTTGACAAAAAGTAGCCGATGCAATCCTGTCGAAATGTAAATCTAGTGTATATATATGTACCCCAGGCTTCTTTTATTGCATATACGCTCGTACAAGAAAGTGCTAAGGCAGGCAGTGGCGCAACTAGGGGTGGGGGCCACCGCCCCCCTTTCGGCGAAAGAAGAAAAATGCAGTAAGGGGGGGGACCAAGCGAATTTTTACGAAAAAGCCATCTGGACTCGAACTGAATCCCACGCCCCCTCGAACCGAACTCATCAGGGTCCGCCCCCCCTTCACAAAATTCTGGTTGCGCCACTAAAGGCAGGTACACTTACCATCTGTTATTATAGGTGATTCAGTGCATAATACTCAAACATGTTACCTACCTTTCCAGACTTTTTATTTTGGTTAAGGCTCATTTACACATTAGTCAAATTAAGCTGAATCACTCTAATGTACTTAGGAATATCCGACTATTCACTTATAATTAACTTATTTGATGGTGTCGCCAAATTACCTGTCTGCGCGACCTACCCATTATTACAAGCACTGAATATGTTCAAGTCGAGTGAACACTTATGTAAACAACCCTCTCTCCCTCGTGCTCCTCCTACCCCCGTGTGTACATGTGCAAGCCTTCGCGCCTCTGCCCCGGCCTCTTATCTATTTCATCACCTCTCAGCCAATGACACGCACTGCGTAACCCCCCCCCCGATTCTCTGTTATTGGAGAAATATTTTCTGGCTGGGTTTAACACCACCAGTGGCTTGCCACGGTTTACGCCTGTTTCGCCTCAACCAAAATAATGGACTCTTTCATTAAAGCCATTACAGATTGCGTTAAAAAAAGCCTCAAGTGTCTAGACTTTTCGAAAAAAAATGCGAAAGAATTTCTTTTAGCTAGTTAATGGGGCTTCTTAATGGAATTTCAGTTATAAAGCTAAAACTAAAGGATTTTATGTGATACACTCGAGACATGACGGCTAATTAGCTGACAGAATCTTTATTGAAATAACAGACCGCAGAGAAGACCTACGGGAAATTTACTTTTGCTTTTTTGAACTTTAGTGGCCTCTCTTTTATTCAATGCATTAACTACGTATCTACATGCAATGTCTCATTTAAACTAATGTTTTCAACTTTTGTGTGATGCTTCTTTATAGAGGGTTAAAGAGAGAGGGGAGCGGAGAGGCGGATTCAACAAGATTAAGCAGCGGAAGCTTAGTAAATGCTAAAATATTTTATTTTATAAATACTACCCATCGATAACTTTTTAATACATCGTAATTTTTGCCTTTCTATTCCAGATGCTTCATTAGGAAGTCCTTGACATGAAAATCCCGGGCAGACTAGCTAGCTGCCGCTCTATGTTTGTCGATGTCGAGACAATCAAATCTTTTAAGCCGTCTATGGCTTGTGCACTGTAGAAACTTTTTACCCATATATCTTAATTTATTGTATTATTATCCAGCCGTAGATAGGGCTTTAAGTTTACTATTTTAGGCCAGAAAGATCTCAAAATCTTAACATGTACAACGGAACCGGCAATGCCAACGTATCAGGAAAACTTAATCCAGCCGGCGACAGTTGCCATAGCAACGAGGTTCGACAAGCGGCCGATTCCGAGTACGACTCGCCAGCTCAGACTAACGACAACGATCAGGACTCGAATCCCGACGATCCGACCAGCAGAATGTCGACGGAGGCGGAGCCGCATCGACTTGGCGCGGCTGTTCGACGTCGCATCCGTCAGCTGTACCAGTCGTTCAGACGGCGAGGCGTCGAGGCGTCGAGCTCGGGACCTCAGCGAAAGGTTAATAGAACTTTCGACGCAGCTAGGGTAATGAGGGGCCGCAACACCCACCCTAAATGTTCCTATATAGCTCCTACTGGTAACAGGACCCAATCTTGAGCGGCCTTGCTTAAGAGCACAAATTGTCTTCTGGAGCCCGGGGATCGAACTCAAGACCGTCCGGTCATAAGGCAGACGCTCTAACCACTAGGCTGCAACTCCTCCACCATCTAGTCAAACGAATCTAATAATTTATCATCTCGCCGGCGCAGCAGACGCAGCACCAGCCGCCGGTGCTGACTGCCGAGGCAGCCGCCGCTGCCGCGGTGGCAGCAGCCGCGGCCGCAGCCGCAGCTCCGAGTCCTTCGAACACCACGCAGCGGCTGCAACACCAACAGCAGCAGCAGCAGCAACAGCAGCGAACCAGCAGCACGGGAAGCCGGCTAGTCGCGGGCGGAGCTCGCCAGTTTGCTTTTACCAGCCATCCGGGCACCAATGCCAGCACGTGCGTCAGTCTGAACAATAGCGAGAAGCAGCAGCAGCAGCAGCAGCCGCTATGGAACCCGCCAAAGCAGGAAATTAATCAGACTAATGAAAACAACGAACTATCCAAAGGTTTAACTGTTCAACCAATTTTATCCCCAGCTGGCGCCGGCGATCGGCCTAAAGACGACGATTTGTACACGGTGCTCACTGTGGACGCGGAGGAGTTGCGCAATTGTGAGTACATTGACAAATGTACATCTATGATTGAGTACATAAGGCTGCGTACATTGGGTTTGTTAGTAAGTTTATAATTCCAATCGTAAATGTTAAATGCTTTTTTTCATTCTCCTAGCCTAGTGGCCTAGTGGCTAGGGCGCCTGCCCTATGACCGGAAGGTCGTGGGTTCGAGTCCCGGCCCTAGGAGACAATTTGTGCCCTTGAGCAAGACACTTAATACCGCATTGCTTCAGTACACTCAGCTGAGATCGGGTAACAGTTTGAGCTGGGTAAATTTAGGCTGGGTGTTGCGGCCCCTCCAGCCCGTCAGGACTGAGCAGCTGTACACAGCCTTCGGATGCGCCGCGCATCTAGCTGCGGCTGTGCCGTGGGCTGTACATCTGGTCGAGGGTGTCAAAATGTATTTTTTAAATAATATTAATATTTTTTGCTCATTCCTAACTGGCCGAAGAGGCCGCAACACCCAACCGTAGATTTTTCTATAGTCGCGGGGCTCGAACTCCAGACCTTTCTGTCTTAATTCAAATATCCAAACCTCTAGATGAAATACTTCCGTAGTTAATTAATGATTTATTATGATCGTTGTGAAGAACTAGTAAAGGATTCTTATAGGAAAAATAGTTATATTGTTATCATGTTTCCGTGTGTTTTTCTCTCTCTCTCTCTCTCTCTACGCACACACATTTACGCAAACATATATTTATGTAAACGAGCTTAGGTGTAAATCTAGAAAAACCTGGATAAAAATTCTTTATCTCTAGTTGCTACAGTAAACCGAGTATTTCTAATTGTTCGCGTTATAACCAGTCAGGCTCTGTCCCTAAACCCTACAGGTATATAGTTATTTGCTGTTGGAAACCTGAACCAGCATGGGATTCGAATTTTCTGGCGCCAACGACCTCTGCAAGCTTCGCTCCCTTATTTAGTGCTGGGATGTTTGCCAAGCCTGCAAGTTTTATTTTTTCGCTAGTATGGGATATAGCTTACAAGATCAGCTCGTAAATGCTTGAATGGCTATAAATCTATTGTATTTGTTAGATTAGGAAAGTACCCAAATTGTAGCATAGTTGGTTAATAAAAAATGCTGAACAATTTATTTTGTGTAACAATTAGGCGAACTTTTCGGTTTTCCATCTATCTATCTATCTATCTATCTATCTATCTATCTATCTATCTATCTATCTATCTATCTATCTATCTGTCTGTCTGTCTGTCTGTCTGTCTGTCTGTCTGTCTGTCTGTCTGTCTGTCTGTCTGTCTGTCTGTCTGTCTGTCTGTCTGTCTGTCTGTCTGTCTGTCTGTCTGTCTGTCTGTCTTTCTGTCTGTCTGTCTGTCTGTCTGTCTGTCTGTCTGTCTGTCTGTCTGGCTGTCTGTCTGTCTGTCTGTCTGTCTGTGTGTCTGTCTGTCTGTCTGTTTTTCTGTCTGTCTGTCTGTCTGTCTGTCTGTCTGTCTGTCTGTCTGTCTGTCTGTGTGTCTGTCTGTCTGTGTGTCTGTCTGTCTGTCTGTCTGTCTGTCTGTCTGTCTGTCTGTCTGTCTGTCTGTCTGTCTGTCTGTCTGTCTATCTATATATAGCTATCTATATGAAAGACATAAAAGATCAGGGGAGATGAGACAAGACACTCAGAGATTAGACTGAAATTAAGCGTCACAGAAACCGAATTCACTGGTTTATGTCGCCTAACCTACATAAATGCTACCACGATTCTCAGAAAGTTCAGGCGAGTTAAAGTACAGGTGGATGCTCATCATGACAACATTTAAAGACAAATGTGAGGCTGCGGAGTCATCGCAGTAAATAAATTGAAAAGCCAGGTTAACATCGCACGCTGAATGGCTAACGCAGATAGTGAATGCCCAACTATGGTTGGGAGGCTCCCTCCGGTGGGCAAACATTGTGGGAGGGAGAAGGGATTTGGCAGTAACCACCCCCCAGAAAATCCCCACAAAGCAGTTCATACCAGTATGCTTGAAGAGAATGTTTTCTGCATTATCTTTATCTATAGTGCCAGTTTCTGTGCATGGCATTCCGGCTTTCGGAATGTGGGCAAATTAAAAGTGATTGCTGGTCGCAGTTTTGACAAATTGAGGCTGCTAATTGGTGAGATTTTAGGAGAATTAAAATTTTGATCAAAGTGAAATTTTGGGGGAAGCGAAAGTCTGGGAAAGTGAGATTTCGGGAAAAATGAAATTTCGAGGAAAATGAAATTTCGGGGAAAATGAAATTTCGGGGAAAATGAAATTTCGGGAAAAAAGAAATTTCGGAGACAGAGATATTTCGGGGATGAGAAATTTCGCGGAAAGTGAAATTTTAGAAATATGAAATTTCAGGAAAGATAAATTTCTGTGAAAATGAAATTTCAGGGAAAACGAAATTCAGGGAAAAATTGAATTTCGTGGAAATTGAAATTTCGTGACAAATGGAATTTCTGGGACAGAGAAATTTCGGGGAAATAAGGAAATTCAGGGGAAGAGAAATTCCGGAGAAAGAGAAATTTCGAGGAAAAAAGACATTTCGGGGACAGAAATTTCGAGGAAAATAAAATTTCAGGAAATGAAATTTCGGGGAAAATAAAATTTCAGGAAATGAAATTTCGGGGAAAATAAAATTTCGGGGAAAATGAAATTTCGTGGAAAAATGAAAGATACACTCAGGAAAAATGAAATTTCGGGAAAGAGAAATTCGGGGGGAGTTAAATTTGGTGGAAAATGAAATTTCAGGGAAATTGAAATTTTGGGGGAAATGATATTTCGGGAAAACTGACACAGTCGCAAAATTACTGCTTTAAATTGTTAGCTAATTAAATGTTTTTCGACCATATCACTGCCTCATCATGTACCAAATCGCCTCCCCACCCGAACGCCGCCCCAGTCTACTCGGACGTCTACGTAGTCGCCGAATGCGAGGGCGTCCGCCTGAAAACCAAGCGCACCAACAAGCTGGAGGAGATTCAAACCTCCTTCATTTTCTATCGCCGGCACAGCACCACCAAGCCGATTGAGTTCAAGATGTACGCCAGTCACCAGGGCCTCCGAAGGCGGGTTCTGATTGGCCAGTTGAGCCTCACCCTGCAGCCGGGGGAGCCGTTCGACGGGATGAGCGTTCGACGAAGCATTCGAGAGCGTCCGGAGTTGAGGATGGACGGCGGCTCCGGCCTGTTGTTCAACTTCCTGTCCGGGATGCTGCACACCCAGCATCTGTCCGGCGTGTGACTGGGGGATAAATATTCAAAATGATTTTCTGTCTATGTTTTTTCAATGCAACATAGGCTGTCTTTTTGCTGTTTGGTTGCTGGGGTTAACAGACAGAACATACAGACAGACAGACATACAGACAGACAGACAGACAGACAGACAGACAGACAGACAGACAGACAGACAGACAGACAGACAGACAGACAGACAGACAGACAGACAGACAGACAGACAGACAGACAGACAGACAGACAGACAGACAGACAGACAGATAGACAGACAGACAGACAGACAGACAGACAGACAGACAGACAGACAGACAGACAGACAGACAGACAGACAGATAGACAGACAGACAGACAGACAGACAGACAGACAGACAGACACACAGACAGACAGACAGACAGACAGACAGACAGACAGACAGACAGACAGACAGACAGACAGACAGACAGACAGACAGACAAAAGAGCAGAAAGGCAGCCAAATGCGAGCGTACTGAATGCTAAAATAAATACCCCAGACTTTCGAAATTTAAAGCTTTTAGTTTGTTTTGCATGCCTCAGGGATTTACTGAACAAGAAAGGGACTTGTCTGCAGCCATGTCAGTGAATTCATTTTCTATGCGAATCAGCTCAAACAGGTGTAAGGAAAGCTTCGTTGCTTGTAACACTAGTTCGGTATTATTGAACTGCTAATTAATTTTCCGAATTTATTAAAACGCTCCGTGTAAAACACTGTCAGAAAATTTACCTGCTCCTTTAACCGCAGCAATGCCTTGTGAGGCTTGCGCTGATACGGCTCGTACATATGCGGTGACTGCCTTAGAAACAATGCTACCTGCGGTTTTTCGATTAAGCTTATAAGCTCATTAGTGAATTGACATGACAGTATAGCAAACCAACACCTTTACTTTGTGCTCGGGAAAATTTTTGAATGCTCTGGGGGAAACGCTGCATGCTCGGGAAAATTCTGAATGCTCGGGGGGAAACGCTGCATGCTCGGGAAAAATTTTAAATGCTGGGGGGAAACGCTGCATGCTCGGGAAAAATTTTAAATGCTGGGGGGAAACGCTGCATGCTCGGGAAAAATTTTAAATGCTGGGGGGAAACGCTGCATGCTCGGGAAAAATTTTAAATGCTCGGGGGGAAACGCTGCATGCTCGGGAAAATGCTCGGGGGAAAACGCTGCATGCTCAGAAAAAATTCTGAATGCTGAAATTCTGAATTTTAAATGCTCGGGGTAAATGTGACATGGTGGGGAATTCTAAATGCTTGGGGAATCCTACAAGGGCCACCAGAAGTCACTTCTACACTAGAAGTCCTCGAATCCTACGAGCGTACTTGCTTAGGGGAAATTCTGAATGCTCGGGGGCCATTCTGAATGCTGGCGGTAAATGCTACGTGCTCTGGGGAATGTTACATGCTCTGGGAAAATGCTACATGGTGGGTAAAATAATTTTCACAATTTTTTACGTCATTTGAATGTTCGTTGTAATCAGTGAAAAGACGTAGCATCAGTTTTGCAAACAATTGAACATTCTTAATATTTGTGCGCCCCCCAAGGGGGGGGCAACGTTGCTAGTCTATCTATTGATATCTATCTATCTATCTATCTTTCTTTCTTTCTTTCATTCTTTATATATATAGAATGATATACAATGATGACATATATATATATCTACGAGCGTATCTATCTATCTATCTGTTTATCTATCCATGAAGTACCTAGCCAATCCCAGCAGCTCTGTCCCTCACTGGACAATCGCACCCACTGCCCAATCCGAACATTCTGGCGAGGAGGAAGTTAAAAGTCCCAGATGAGGCTGGAGAGAGTTGTGGAAAGAAGTAGCCTTGAATTCTAAGCTACCACTCGCTTCTTTTTTCTTCATATTTTCTATCTTAACAACCGCTCCACGGATCATGTCCTCCTTGACGTCAACAACCCTGCCTGCGTTGAGCACGTCGACCTCTGCGACAGTTAACGGCACGTCACTGAGCGGCGCGTACTTCAGCTTGAAGGGCGCCTCCATTGTGGCGGCTGTGATCGGCTCCATCACCAGCAGCTTCTCCTTGCTGGTGTTGATCAAGAAGTACCGGGCCACCATGGAGGCATTCGATGTCGGCCTCATCCTGATGGAAGCCTGTCACGCTGTGTACTGCTTCCTGTTCGCTGGGATGAGCAGCATCGAGTTGTCGGTCCAGCTTGACGAGACCTACAAGCAGGAGAGATTCGAGAATTTCTATCAGGTTTGAGTTGTCTGTACGAGTTTGAGGTTGTGTCTGTACGAGTTTGAGGTTGTGTCTGTACGAGTTTGAGGTTGTGTCTGTACGAGTTTGAGGTTGTGTCTGTACGAGTTTGAGGTTGTGTCTGTACGAGTTTTAGGTTGTGTCTGTACGAGTTTGAGGTTGTGTCTGTACGAGTTTGAGATCGGTTCTGTACAAGTTTGATGTTTAGTCCGTACGAGTTTGAGGTTATTTTAGCTTGATTTGATGGTTAATATTTTAATGAAATTGAGTGTATTAATAGTTTAGCTCAAGGTGCAATCATTAATTTATTTTAGTTGACTTTGACACAACTCATTAGGTTTATTCTCAATGTGTCCTTCATCTTTTACTTTAAGGTACTTATAAAAGCTTGTTTATGAAACGGAAATTTGTTTTGACATTTAAAAAAAACAGAAAATATCAAAAAGCATGGTTAGGAAAGTTTTGCTTCATTAATCCACGAATTTGGTTGTTAGCAGCCTCACCTTTTGCGGTGTGTGACAGCTCAACCAAACGGGGGGATTATGCGGGCCACATCTGTTACTAACAAGTTAGCTTAACTCTCTGATTTGATTTCCCAACTGATGATTTGCACGAACTTCGTCCTTTAGAAGGGGATTAACTCGCCCACCAACTTACCCACTAGTCAGTTAAGTAATTAACAAGCTCCGATTATCTGCAAATAGAACTGCCCAGGGAGAAAGAGAGGCAATACTTCCCGCTCTGGACTGCTATCAATGGCAGATCAAAACGCCCTGTTGACAAGAGAGTTGACGCTAAAATCATTAGTCCATTGCGGCTTGACCGTGCATGCTTCCTTAAAATTCCACTTCCAGCCATCTGTTTGGTTCGAGTGCATTCGCTTGAAACAGAAGAAAAGCAACTGTTGTCCTGTTTGGCCATATTTTTCGCGTAAAATTTCAAATGCAGATTTCGGCGCACTTTAAGATATTTGAATCTAGCCTTTTGATTGCGTACTATAATTTAAATTTGAAGCCATAGTTTATCTAGTGTAGAAATCTAGGGTTCAAGTGGTAGTCTGCAAGCTCCTCCATTTCCATATATGGCTAAGCTATATTTATCTCTCTCTCCAACTCGCCCAACCCTACTCCATTTCCATATATGGCTAAGCTATATTTATCTCTCTCTCCAACTCGCCCAACCCTCCTCCATTTCCATATATGGCTAAGCTATATTTATCTCTCTCCAACTCGCCCACCCCAAGCTCCTTTATTTCCATATATGGCTGAGATATTTGTTTTTCTCTCTCTTGACTGCATTGGCAACATTGGTAACTAAATATAAAACCGTCCGCCCGCAATGATTTAAACAAAATAATTATTCTATTTTTTGCTCTCGAAGCTAGACTATGCAAAACCAGTGAACAGAAAGTCTGTCTGTCAGCTGCTTATTTATCAGACTCAGACAATAGCGTTAGTCATTTCCTGCGGGGCGGAAGCAAGCTGGCTATGGGATGAACCAATGAAACAAATTTCCTGTTATGTCCTGTCTCTGATTCAGCAACTGTACAAAAGTAACAGTTCTACAGGCTAAGGAAGGGCCCCGGGCGGGGGAAGTGGGCTTAAAGCATCAAGCTAACGTCGACTCAACCAAGCTGACACGATGCGTCAGATTTTCGCGGGATATTGAGACTGCTCAATTCGATTGCGCCCATCTTCATCAAACAAGAATATGCTAATGTTTTCTGTCTAATCACGGATCTATAACAACAAATCACCCAGTTTGGTGTGACTGTATACAGCTGCTAGCAAAGTTTATTTATTTCAGGAGCTTATGGGTGTCAGACTGTTTGTTTTCTGCCTGTTTTTTATTCTCCTGCATAAATAGTTTGCGCGGGTTTTTTCTGGACAATAAGATATCAAATGGATGAAAAATCTTTTCAATTAAAAATTACTACCATTAGGGATATTTTATTATAAAATGAAAGATTTATTTTAAACTTAATTTGGTAACCATGGGGATGTCAGTTGGTAACTATGCGGAAGTCACTAGATAGCTTGAGGATGTCTCCAGATAACCTTGAGGAAGTCCTCTAGATAAGATTGAGGATGTCACCAGATAACCTTGAGGATGTCACCAGATAACCTCGAGTATGTCACCAGATAACCTTGAGGATGTCACCAGATAACCTCGAGGATGTCACCAGATAGCTTGAAGATGTCACCAGATAGCTTGAGGATGTCACCAGATAAGCTTGAGGATGTCACCAGATAACCTCGAGGATGTCACCAGATAGCTTGAAGATGTCACCAGATAGCTTGAGGATGTCACCAGATAACCTCGAGGATGTCACTAGATAACCTCGAGGATGTCACTGGATAACCTTGAGGATGTCACCAGATAACCTTGAGGATGTCACTAGATAACCTTGAGGATGTCACCAGATAACCTTGAGGATGTCACTAGATAACCTTGAGGATGTCACTAGATAACCTTGAGGATGTCACCAGATAACCTTGAGGATGTCACCAGATAACCTTGAGGATGTCACTAGATAACCTTGAGGATGTCACTAGATAACCTTGAGGATGTCTCCAGATAACCTTGAGGATGTCACCAGATAACCTTGAGGATGTCACTAGATAACCTTGAGGATGTCACTAGATAACCTTGATGATGTCACTAGATAACCTTGAGGATTTCACTAGATAACCTTGAGGATGTCACCAGATAACCTTGAGGATGTCACTAGATAACCTTGAGGATGTCTCCAGATAGCTTGAAGATGTCACCAGATAGCTTGAGGATGTCACCAGATAACCTTGAGGATGTCACCAGATAACCTTGAGGATGTCACCAGATAGCTTGAGGATTTCACTAGATAACCTTGAGGATGTCACCAGATAACCTCGAGGATGTCACCAGATAACCTCGAGGATGTCACCAGATAAGCTTGAGGATGTCACCAGATAACCTCGAGGATGTCACCAGATAACCTCGAGGATGTCACCAGATAAGCTTGAGGATGTCACCAGATAACCTCGAGGATGTCACCAGATAACCTCGAGGATGTCACCAGATAACATTGAGGATGTCACTAGATAACCTTGAGGATGTCACCAGATAACATTGAGGATGTCACTAGATAACCTCGAGGATGTCACCAGATAACCTTGAGGATGTCACTAGATAACCTTGAGGATGTCACCAGATAACCTTGAGGATGTCACTAGATAACCTTGAGGATGTCACTAGATAACCTTGAGGATGTCACCAGATAACCTTGAGGATGTCACCAGATAACCTTGAGGATGTCACTAGATAACCTTGAGGATGTCACTAGATAACCTTGAGGATGTCTCCAGATAACCTTGAGGATGTCACCAGATAACCTTGAGGATGTCACTAGATAACCTTGAGGATGTCACTAGATAACCTTGATGATGTCACTAGATAACCTTGAGGATTTCACTAGATAACCTTGAGGATGTCACCAGATAACCTTGAGGATGTCACTAGATAACCTTGAGGATGTCTCCAGATAGCTTGAAGATGTCACCAGATAGCTTGAGGATGTCACCAGATAACCTTGAGGATGTCACCAGATAACCTTGAGGATGTCACCAGATAGCTTGAGGATTTCACTAGATAACCTTGAGGATGTCACTAGATAACCTTGAGGATGTCACTAGATAACCTTGAGGATGTCACTAGATAACCTTGAGGATGTCTCCAGATAACCTTGAGGATGTCACCAGATAACCTTGAGGATGTCACTAGATAACCTTGAGGATGTCACTAGATAGCTTGAGGATGTCACTAGATAACCTTGAGGATGTCACCAGATAACCTCGAGGATGTCACCAGATAACCTCGAGGATGTCACCAGATAAGCTTGAGGATGTCACCAGATAACCTCGAGGATGTCACCAGATAACCTCGAGGATGTCACCAGATAAGCTTGAGGATGTCACCAGATAACCTCGAGGATGTCACCAGATAGCTTGAAGATGTCACCAGATAGCTTGAGGATGTCACCAGATAACCTCGAGGATGTCACTAGATAACCTTGAGGATGTCACCAGATAACCTTGAGGATGTCTCCAGATAGCTTGAAGATGTCACCAGATAAGCTTGAGGATGTCACCAGATAAGCTTGAGGATGTCACCAGATAAGCTTGAGGATGTCACCAGATAAGCTTGAGGATGTCACCAGATAACCTCGAGGATGTCACCAGATAACCTCGAGGATGTCACCAGATAAGCTTGAGGATGTCACCAGATAAGCTTGAGGATGTCACCAGATAACCTCGAGGATGTCACCAGATAACCTCGAGGATGTCACCAGATAAGCTTGAGGATGTCACCAGATAAGCTTGAGGATGTCACCAGATAACCTTGAGGATGTCACCAGATAACCTCGAGGATGTCACCAGATAACCTCGAGGATGTCACCAGATAAGCTTGAGGATGTCACCAGATAACCTCGAGGATGTCACCAGATAACCTCGAGGATGTCACCAGATAACCTCGAGGATGTCACCAGATAAGCTTGAGGATGTCACCAGATAACCTCGAGGATGTCACCAGATAACATTGAGGATGTCACCAGATAACCTCGAGGATGTCACCAGATAACCTCGAGGATGTCACCAGATAACCTCGAGGATGTCACCAGATAAGCTTGAGGATGTCACCAGATAAGCTTGAGGATGTCACCAGATAAGCTTGAGGATGTCACCAGATAACCTCGAGGATGTCACCAGATAACCTCGAGGATGTCACCAGATAAGCTTGAGGATGTCACCAGATAAGCTTGAGGATGTCACCAGATAACCTCGAGGATGTCACCAGATAACCTCGAGGATGTCACCAGATAAGCTTGAGGATGTCACCAGATAAGCTTGAGGATGTCACCAGATAACCTTGAGGATGTCACCAGATAACCTCGAGGATGTCACCAGATAACCTCGAGGATGTCACCAGATAAGCTTGAGGATGTCACCAGATAACCTCGAGGATGTCACCAGATAACCTCGAGGATGTCACCAGATAACCTCGAGGATGTCACCAGATAAGCTTGAGGATGTCACCAGATAACCTCGAGGATGTCACCAGATAACATTGAGGATGTCACCAGATAACCTCGAGGATGTCACCAGATAACATTGAGGATGTCACAATTTTTGCCCACCCTACCTCCATCCCCTCCAGATACTATTCGCATTCGTCAACGCCGCTATGCTATTACGCAACCAATGGACCGCTTGCGTCACTCTGTTCCGCACCCTGGCCACCCTGTGCCCCATAGCCGTGCGCAACCGCCTGACCAGGTGCACCCAGCTGCTGGTGTTCAGCTTAGTGCTGGACATCTCACTCGTCTTCTGCGGTTTATTCATTGCCTGGCCGCAGAAGCAGATGCTGAAACTGTTGCGAATCTCGCGGATATTTCAGTCAATTATACCGGTTCCAATCGTGATGATCAGCTCCGTTGTCATGGCAGCGTTTCTCTATGCCACCTATCGACCAGTCGGTTCTCAGCGGAACCAGCATCAGCGTCCACAGCAGCAGCAGCAGCAGCAGCGTCAGCAGAGTCAGCACGCCCAGCTGCTGCACCCGCCAGCTGGCAGCGACATGGCGCAGAACCAACGCCGCAACACCCGCATAGCAACCGCTATCGTCCTCTGCCTGGCCCTCACTTTCTGCATCTTCGAAGCGCCCGGAGCTGTCATTCTGCTGATCTACGATTGGCGACAAGTGATAGAAAAATCAGCCGACATCGATTGGTTCTTTCCGTTGAACGACACTCTGGTGTCCCTCGACAGCGCCGGGAATTTCTTTATCTTCCTGTGTTTGAGCAGGAATTTTCGTCGCACAGCAACCGCCGCCCTGCCCAGAGCCTGTCGCGAGGCGGTTGCCAGGCGCGGCCGACCAAGCAGAAATCGAGGCCTAGACGGTCGAGGCGGCGTCGGCGGCGCCAGCGGCGTCGTACGCAGCGGCAGGAACGGCGGCCCGGGAGGCAACGTCGGCAGCGTCGGCAGAGCCGCAGGCGGAGGTCGCGTGTCACGTGGCGCCGACGCCGAGGGAGGCAGCGGCGGAGGAGGAGGAGGGGGGGGAGGCCATCGCCAGGGAGGCTTCATCAGCAGCAACAGCTGCGGCGGCGGAGGCGGGGGCGGCCGCGGTGTCAGCGGTCTGGAAGGCAATGTCACTGAAGATGTCGGAGTCAGCGAGACAGTCGACGAGCCGTTTCTTCCGCCGGAAGAATTCCAGATGCAGTCGTTGAGCGGCAACCGCCCGGGCAATCATCACAGCTAATTATCCACCTGGAGTTGATGACGTCATCAGCTTGCTCGTCCTTGATATTCGTTTTGTCGTGGTTTTTAGGATCTGTCGTATTAAGTCCACTTGGCAACTGTCTTTGTTCAGTAGTGTTGCAGCAGAACAATTTTTATGACTATTTTGTGTGCTCAGTTTTTTTGTATGTTTTAAGCTCGTGTCGTGTGTTAAAATATGATTGAGAAAGAGAGATAGTGATAGGGAGACGGTGAGAGGGAGACAGTGAGAGGGAGACAGTGAGAGGGAGACAGTGAAAGGGAGGCAGTGAGAGGGAGACAGTGAGAGCGAGATGGTGAGAGGGAGACAGTGAGAGGGAGGCAGTGAAAGGGAGACAGTGAGAGGGAGACAGTGAGAGGGAGACAATGAGAGGGAGACGGTGAGAGGGAGACAATGAGAGGAAGACAGTGAGAGGGAGACAATGAGAGGGAGACGGTGAGAGGGAGACAGTGAGAGGGAGACAATGAGAGGGAGACAATGAGAGGGAGACGGTGAGAGGGAGACAATGAGAGGGAGACAGTGAGATGGAGACAGTGAGAGGGAGACAGTGAGAGGGAGACAGTGAGATGGAGACAGTGAGAGGGAGACAGTGAGAGGGAGACAGTGAGAGGGAGACAGTGAGAGGGAGACAGTGAGATGGAGACAGTGAGAGGGAGACAGTGAGAGGGAGTCAGTGAGAGGGAGACAGTGAGAGGGAGACTGCGATTTAGATAGACCCAAAGCTCTGTATCCCGTGTTGTGATCGCTTTTTTCCGCAAACGAATCATTGCACTATCATATAGTTTTTTCTTAAAACTTGAAACAAAAGCATTGCTTACCATTATTAGACTAGTCCTATTCCTAATTATATTATTGTACTGTAGCGCCTACTTACTAATCAATAGGGGGAGGTGGGGACGATATTCGTTTGACTTTTTATTCATTCCACATTAGTAAGTGCGTGTGCACTTTTAGTTTCATTTTTTCCTTGGGCGACCTTAACTTTTGTGTTAAATTTATAATGTTGAATAAAATTTAATAAATTAGAAATAATGTTGTGCCATCACTTAAAGTCTCAAATGATAAGGAAAGATTATTCAATACGAATTCCTTTATTTAGGCTCTAGGCAGTATGATAAGCACTTGTTAGAGAATTAGTAAAGTAGGGCGATGATGTAATGGGAGCATTCGTTGAGGGAGTGGGTTATATACTTACCTGCATAGAATAATTCTTTCTGGCTTACCTAAAGTACGCTGGTTGTTTAAATGTTGAATTAATTATCTTGTTCGAGGGCATTTTACGCGACATGTAATCTCCTTTCAGGATAAATTAAAAATTGAATTAAAATCTCGGTTAGAACAAAAACAATCTTTTAACTAGCGGAAGCTGGTTCAATTATGACTCCAGAAAAATTAATCAAAAAATGTTTCCTTGTAGACTTAAAAGACAAATAAATACTTCTCTTCCTTTAACATGGAAAGATAGATACATAGACAAAAGATAGAAAGATAGATAGATAGATAGATAGATAGATAGATAGATAGATAGATAGATAGATAGATAGATAGATAGATAGATAGATAGATAGATAGATAGATAGATAGATAGATAGATAGATAGATAGATAGATAGATAGATAGATAGATAGATAGATAGATAGATAGATAGATAGATAGATAGATAGATAGATAGATAGATAGATAGATAGATAGATAGATAGATAGATAGATAGATAGATAGATAGATAGATAGATAGATAGATAGATAGATAGATAGATAGATAGATAGATAGATAGATAGATAGATAGATAGATAGATAGATAGATAGATAGATAGATAGATAGATAGATAGATAGATAGATAGATAGATAGATAGATAGATAGATAGATAGATAGATAGATAGATAGATAGATAGATAGATAGATAGATAGATAGATAGATAGATAGATAGATAGATAGATAGATAGATAGATAGATAGATAGATAGATAGATAGATAGATAGATAGATAGATAGATAGATAGATAGATAGATAGATAGATAGATAGATAGATAGATAGATAGATAGATAGATAGATAGATAGATAGATAGATAGATAGATAGATAGATAGATAGATAGATAGATAGATAGATAGATAGATAGATAGATAGATAGATAGATAGATAGATAGATAGATAGATAGATAGATAGATAGATAGATAGATAGATAGATAGATAGATAGATAGATAGATAGATAGATAGATAGATAGATAGATAGATAGATAGATAGATAGATAGATAGATAGATAGATAGATAGATAGATAGATAGATAGATAGATAGATAGATAGATAGATAGATAGATAGATAGAATAGATAGATAGATAGATAGATAGATAGATAGATAGATAGAATAGATAGATAGATAGATAGATAGATAGATAGATAGATAGATAGATAGATAGAATAGATAGATAGATAGATAGATAGATAGATAGATAGATAGATAGATAGATAGATAGATAGATAGATAGATAGATAGATAGATAGATAGATAGATAGATAGATAGATAGATAGATAGATAGATAGATAGATAGATAGATAGATAGATAGATAGATAGATAGATAGATAGATAGATAGATAGATAGATAGATAGATAGATAGATAGATAGATAGATAGATAGATAGATAGATAGATAGATAGATAGATAGATAGATAGATAGATAGATAGATAGATAGATAGATAGATAGATAGATAGATAGATAGATAGATAGATAGATAGATAGATAGATAGATAGATAGATAGATAGATAGATAGATAGATAGATAGATAGATAGATAGATAGATAGATAGATAGATAGATAGATAGATAGATAGATAGATAGATAGATAGATAGATAGATAGATAGATAGATAGATAGATAGATAGATAGATAGATAGATAGATAGATAGATAGATAGATAGATAGATAGATAGATAGATAGATAGATAGATAGATAGATAGATAGATAGATAGATAGATAGATAGATAGATAGATAGATAGATAGATAGATAGATAGATAGATAGATAGATAGATAGATAGATAGATAGATAGATAGATAGATAGATAGATAGATAGATAGATAGATAGATAGATAGATAGATAGATAGATAGATAGATAGATAGATAGATAGATAGATAGATAGATAGATAGATAGATAGATAGATAGATAGATAGATAGATAGATAGATAGATAGATAGATAGATAGATAGATAGATAGATAGATAGATAGATAGATAGATAGATAGATAGATAGATAGATAGATAGATAGATAGATAGATAGATAGATAGATAGATAGATAGATAGATAGATAGATAGATAGATAGATAGATAGATAGATAGATAGATAGATAGATAGATAGATAGATAGATAGATAGATAGATAGATAGATAGATAGATAGATAGATAGATAGATAGATAGATAGATAGATAGATAGATAGATAGATAGATAGATAGATAGATAGATAGATAGATAGATAGATAGATAGATAGATAGATAGATAGATAGATAGATAGATAGATAGATAGATAGATAGATAGATAGATAGATAGATAGATAGATAGATAGATAGATAGATAGATAGATAGATAGATAGATAGATAGATAGATAGATAGATAGATAGATAGATAGATAGATAGATAGATAGATAGATAGATAGATAGATAGATAGATAGATAGATAGATAGATAGATAGATAGATAGATAGATAGATAGATAGATAGATAGATAGATAGATAGATAGATAGATAGATAGATAGATAGATAGATAGATAGATAGATAGATAGATAGATAGATAGATAGATAGATAGATAGATAGATAGATAGATAGATAGATAGATAGATAGATAGATAGATAGATAGATAGATAGATAGATAGATAGATAGATAGATAGATAGATAGATAGATAGATAGATAGATAGATAGATAGATAGATAGATAGATAGATAGATAGATAGATAGATAGATAGATAGATAGATAGATAGATAGATAGATAGATAGATAGATAGATAGATAGATAGATAGATAGATAGATAGATAGATAGATAGATAGATAGATAGATAGATAGATAGATAGATAGATAGATAGATAGATAGATAGATAGATAGATAGATAGATAGATAGATAGATAGATAGATAGATAGATAGATAGATAGATAGATAGATAGATAGATAGATAGATAGATAGATAGATAGATAGATAGATAGATAGATAGATAGATAGATAGATAGATAGATAGATAGATAGATAGATAGATAGATAGATAGATAGATAGATAGATAGATAGATAGATAGATAGATAGATAGATAGATAGATAGATAGATAGATAGATAGATAGATAGATAGATAGATAGATAGATAGATAGATAGATAGATAGATAGATAGATAGATAGATAGATAGATAGATAGATAGATAGATAGATAGATAGATAGATAGATAGATAGATAGATAGATAGATAGATAGATAGATAGATAGATAGATAGATAGATAGATAGATAGATAGATAGATAGATAGATAGATAGATAGATAGATAGATAGATAGATAGATAGATAGATAGATAGATAGATAGATAGATAGATAGATAGATAGATAGATAGATAGATAGATAGATAGATAGATAGATAGATAGATAGATAGATAGATAGATAGATAGATAGATAGATAGATAGATAGATAGATAGATAGATAGATAGATAGATAGATAGATAGATAGATAGATAGATAGATAGATAGATAGATAGATAGATAGATAGATAGATAGATAGATAGATAGATAGATAGATAGATAGATAGATAGATAGATAGATAGATAGATAGATAGATAGATAGATAGATAGATAGATAGATAGATAGATAGATAGATAGATAGATAGATAGATAGATAGATAGATAGATAGATAGATAGATAGATAGATAGATAGATAGATAGATAGATAGATAGATAGATAGATAGATAGATAGATAGATAGATAGATAGATAGATAGATAGATAGATAGATAGATAGATAGATAGATAGATAGATAGATAGATAGATAGATAGATAGATAGATAGATAGATAGATAGATAGATAGATAGATAGATAGATAGATAGATAGATAGATAGATAGATAGATAGATAGATAGATAGATAGATAGATAGATAGATAGATAGATAGATAGATAGATAGATAGATAGATAGATAGATAGATAGATAGATAGATAGATAGATAGATAGATAGATAGATAGATAGATAGATAGATAGATAGATAGATAGATAGATAGATAGATAGATAGATAGATAGATAGATAGATAGATAGATAGATAGATAGATAGATAGATAGATAGATAGATAGATAGATAGATAGATAGATAGATAGATAGATAGATAGATAGATAGATAGATAGATAGATAGATAGATAGATAGATAGATAGATAGATAGATAGATAGATAGATAGATAGATAGATAGATAGATAGATAGATAGATAGATAGATAGATAGATAGATAGATAGATAGATAGATAGATAGATAGATAGATAGATAGATAGATAGATAGATAGATAGATAGATAGATAGATAGATAGATAGATAGATAGATAGATAGATAGATAGATAGATAGATAGATAGATAGATAGATAGATAGATAGATAGATAGATAGATAGATAGATAGATAGATAGATAGATAGATAGATAGATAGATAGATAGATAGATAGATAGATAGATAGATAGATAGATAGATAGATAGATAGATAGATAGATAGATAGATAGATAGATAGATAGATAGATAGATAGATAGATAGATAGATAGATAGATAGATAGATAGATAGATAGATAGATAGATAGATAGATAGATAGATAGATAGATAGATAGATAGATAGATAGATAGATAGATAGATAGATAGATAGATAGATAGATAGATAGATAGATAGATAGATAGATAGATAGATAGATAGATAGATAGATAGATAGATAGATAGATAGATAGATAGATAGATAGATAGATAGATAGATAGATAGATAGATAGATAGATAGATAGATAGATAGATAGATAGATAGATAGATAGATAGATAGATAGATAGATAGATAGATAGATAGATAGATAGATAGATAGATAGATAGATAGATAGATAGATAGATAGATAGATAGATAGATAGATAGATAGATAGATAGATAGATAGATAGATAGATAGATAGATAGATAGATAGATAGATAGATAGATAGATAGATAGATAGATAGATAGATAGATAGATAGATAGATAGATAGATAGATAGATAGATAGATAGATAGATAGATAGATAGATAGATAGATAGATAGATAGATAGATAGATAGATAGATAGATAGATAGATAGATAGATAGATAGATAGATAGATAGATAGATAGATAGATAGATAGATAGATAGATAGATAGATAGATAGATAGATAGATAGATAGATAGATAGATAGATAGATAGATAGATAGATAGATAGATAGATAGATAGATAGATAGATAGATAGATAGATAGATAGATAGATAGATAGATAGATAGATAGATAGATAGATAGATAGATAGATAGATAGATAGATAGATAGATAGATAGATAGATAGATAGATAGATAGATAGATAGATAGATAGATAGATAGATAGATAGATAGATAGATAGATAGATAGATAGATAGATAGATAGATAGATAGATAGATAGATAGATAGATAGATAGATAGATAGATAGATAGATAGATAGATAGATAGATAGATAGATAGATAGATAGATAGATAGATAGATAGATAGATAGATAGATAGATAGATAGATAGATAGATAGATAGATAGATAGATAGATAGATAGATAGATAGATAGATAGATAGATAGATAGATAGATAGATAGATAGATAGATAGATAGATAGATAGATAGATAGATAGATAGATTCTATTTTTTACTCATGCGAAATTCAATAGTTGTTTCAATTACTGATAGTAAAGAAGAGTGATTGGCAAAATTTGCAGCCATGCACGAAGCGCAGAAGAGAATTGCCTGCAGCAAGGGAAAAAGGATTCCCAGATTTTTTGCAGTAAGTAGTGACGTCGTTGCCTCGAAGAATTGGCCCCTGCGATCAGAAAATCACGTTTTGTGTTTGACGACAATCGAGAGGTAAATTAAACAAAAAGACCTTTCTCATGTCCTCTCTATTCAATTCTCTTGCTGTGAACTAAGTAAAACATTTCCTTTAGGTCCTGGAGGTTACTTTGACGCCAGTTTTTTGCCGTTTATTCACAAATTTATAATTAAGTTTTATGGTTAAGCTGGTTGCAAAAAATACATTTTTTGTTTATTAAGCATTGTGTAAAGTTACTCGTAAAAAGCGTGCTCTGAAAATAAAAACATCGAAAGCATTTTTCGTAGCTTTTAGAATGTGAGCTGGAACAGACAGAAAGACAGACAGACAGATGGACAGACAGACACACAGAGAGACAGACAGAACAAAGACATACACACAAACAGACAGAGAGACTGCTGAAAAAAATCAGTTGAACTCGTTGCTTCAATGAAAACAATAAAATTAAATTTTCCTATTATAAAATCAAGAAGTTAAAGGGTTACAGAAATATAAGCATAAATTAATTTTGGTCCGCAGCTTTTGAGGCGGAATTCGCTCAAGCAGACGACAGATTTTGCAGCGATGTTGATGCCCTGCTCAGTGACAGATCAGCCTGCGTTTGCACTGCAGATGGAGAACAGGAATTGGGAGGCTGTGCTCAAATTAACTTCTCCAACTGGAAATACCATGCCAAAATTTGACACCTTGAACTAACCGCTTGGACACCCAAAATCCCTAACCAGGCACCCCTGATCCCAACCAGGCACCCCTAATTCCCAACCTGACACCCTAAATCTCCAACCGGACACCCCAAATCCCCAACCGGACACGCCAAATCCCCAACCGGACACCCCTAATCCCCAACCGGACACCCCAAATCCCCAACCAGGCACCCAAAATCCCCAACCGGACACCCCAAATCCCCAACCGGACACCCCAAATCCCCAACCAGGCACCCCAAATCCCCCAGCTACTCACCGGACACTTTTAGGCCCCGTCCAACTGTATCAATCAGGGTGTACCGGTCCAGATGCCTGCTAATAGAAATCCCTGACCGGTGAAATCCCCTCCTGGCCAGGCTTTCCATCCGGCAGTGCTCCGGCCAGGCCAGGCGATGCTGCCGCTGCTGGTCGACGTCGCCGGCGGCCAGAGCCGGAAGCGGCGCCTCGTCGGCGGCCTGCTGGGCAGCTCCGGAAAGTCTGGCCCAGTCGCGGCTGCCGATGTAGCTGGGACGGCCGCCGGCTGATGAGGCGGCCAGTTTCAGCTCAGTTCGCGATCTGGTCATGAAGCTGAATGGCTGCGGCTCGCGAATTGGCCGACGGCTGTCCTCGGCGTCGATGTCAGCTGCCAACAATGGCGTCGGCGGCGTCGGCGTCAGAATGGTCACCCGACGTTTCGACTTTGTTGTTTCATCTTTGTTGTTGTTGTTGTTGTTGCCAATGGCAACGATTGGACTGTGACGGCGCGGCTGATCGATTGACAGGAGTAGAGCCGGGCTGAGTCTGGCGTTGAGGCTGCCGCCGCCGACGCCCCCGCCGCCGCCGCTGCCCGCACGACTGCAGATTGTGTTGTCGTTGCCGGGAATGAACTCTCTGATTGAATGACGTGGTTGATTGATTGTCTTAATGGTTTGAAATACGAGCTAGTAATTACTTTTTTGTTGTAGAGTGCTGAAGGATAAGTTTCTGATTGGCAGGTAGCTAGACAAACAAAGAGATCCGTGATTGACATGTAAATTGACAGGTAGATGAACAGATAGATTGACAGGTAGATTGAAAGTAGTTTACTGAAAAATACGCTGTTAGATTAACGGCTTATATTGTATTTAAGTATCGATTGATAAGTAAAGTATTTTTTTGATTGACAAGCAGATCGACACATGCAGATTGATAGGCAGATTGACAGATTGATGGGTCACATTCGTAGCCAGACTGAAACGGAAATAGATAGGATGATAAATTCGTAGTTATGCTGCAGAGTATATTTAATACAGGCAGTTGGAGACAGACAGGGCAGATTAGTTAAAGGTGAAAATGATCATAGCCGAGCTGATCTGGATGCACAGATCAATGCGAGTGAAATTCGATAGCTTATTTACGCAGTATTTTAAATCGTTCAGTTGTAGAATTTTTTCAACACACACAGTTAGGACTAGTTTCCTCCCTGCTAGATCTTATCCCAAATCGCCTTTATAGCCTCAAAAAAATATTTTTTCCAAGTATCAATTTATCTGCGGGCTACAGTTTTGAAACACTATACCATCATATTTTGAAATTGAAATTCTTAAATTTTCGAACGGAATTCGTGGCCAAAAGATAGTGAGCAAATGTGAAAGTAAAATTTTTTACGAACTTTAAATTGAACTGATTAAATTTTGTGATGTAAAAGTGAAACGGGTTGGTTAGTTGATGGTTTGGTCAAGTCATGTGATTTAGTATTATTTATCGTGAGTAATTTATATCATTGAACTTTGAACTGTGGCTAACTTTGCTCTTGTCTGATACTCCCTAAGCAGGTTCAGGCCATAGACTATTTGCCTGGCCCGCCTGCTCGCTTCGTCGGTGTCAATCTGCCGGATTTTTGGCAGACTTTTCAGCATCTTTCGAATTCGATGATCGTCAAGAAGGCTGTAAAATTTGCATTTGTTGAATTTTGCGGGGCTTTTTAGCGAAACTGTAGTTTTGAGAGGGAGAGGGAACTCTCACCCATTACGCCGCCATCGTTTTAAATACCTGTTTGTGAATTCCTAGACTCCAATTGACCAACTCCTAAACAAAACCCAAATACCCAATATATTTGACTTAGCCCAACGCAAGCGTCCTTAACACCTTACCGTCCACCCCATTACCTACCCCCCCCAGATCATGCCTTCTACTCTGACCAATCTGATAAAACGCAATATCACCTCCCCCAAGCCAAACCAAACTATTTACTCTAACTTATTTAACACCTTTTTTCTCTCATACCCACCACCTCATTCCCTTACCTAGCCAGGTTACTTTAACAGTCTAACTTAACACCCATTCTCTCAAGTTTCAAACCTTTTACCCACCACCCCATTGCCACAACCCAACACTGACACACGTTATCTAACTTAACAGCTAGCTCTCTCGATTGGTTAACCTACCACCCCAATTCTCTCTCCCAGAGGACCCACTTGATTGGCTTAAACCCTTACCTCTAAAAAATCAAATAAATGTCTCATCCAGAAACAATAGAAAAAAGCAAAAAAATTCTATGCGACGATAAATCCCAATATCATCAACTTACTCGTATAGTCCAGCATGCTGAGGCAGCAGCGGCTGTTTAACTTTCGGACTGGCTTCCTTGTCAAGTCGGCTGTCTACCAAGAGCAGATCGGGCAGTTCACGCAGCTGAGACTTGATTAAATGATAAAAGAAGCATAATAAATACGGAAGAATTCTTGTATATTGATAATATTTTTCAGACTTACTTTTGATGGATACTACTTAAAGTAGAAGATCAAGTGAAAATTTTTCTACTTCGATTATTTTTATAGCAATAGAATGTGGTTATTTATACAATTTAAAATTAATTATCAGCTTCCCTAGCGTCTCCATCACCCCAACAGACCTGCCGTCCAGCAGCCTCGCTGCTAGCTCCGCTACTGACTCTGCCGTTGGTTCGTCGGTCACTGGCGGCAGTCGCTGAGCGGTGTGTCTTCACCGATGCTGTGGTTGGTCGGGTCCTGGAACTGTCGCTAGCAGCTCCGATCACTTCGCGATCAACGGCGCTCGTCGCCACACCGCCGCCGCTGCTGCTGCCGCCGCTGCTTTCGCTCCGATGCTGCTCTTCGCTCAGTACAGTCAGGGGTGGGTGCTGCTGCTGCTGCTGCTGCTGCTGAGTTGGCGTCTGTTGCAGATTTTGTATAGTAGTCTCTCGACTGCTGTCCGACACTAGGGTTGTCTTTGTGTGGTCTTTGTTCATTGATTGATGATGGTCTGGAAAATTTAGTAGTGTTTTTAATTTGTTTGACTGTGAATATATTGTGTAATCTATTTAATCTTGTGAGTGAAATGTTTGACTTAGTGTTTAATCTGCCTAGTTTATAATTTATTGATACTTTACAATTACAATCTTTAGAGAATAGCGCGTAATCTAATCTCTCTGAAGTGCATTGCGAAACTAACAAAATCTGTTTTTGACTAATCTACGAGCGTACTGATCGCAATCAGAAATCCATCGAATCAAAATTTTTATATACATTTTTCATATACTTATCTGTGAAAAATTGTGTAATCTATATATGTTTCGATTTGCAATCTACCGAAAGAATTTAGTAATCTATGTATACGCTCGTAATCTGGGCTAAATCTTCACATTATTTTTTTGTCTCTAAGTTGTAGCTTAGTGGCTAGGGAGCTTGCAACATGACCGGAAGGTCGTGGGTTCGAGTCACAGCTCTAGGATTTTTCCTTGAGCAAGGCGCTTAATATCCTGTATTGCGTCAGTCCACCGAGTCGAGATCGGGTGGCAGTGGGTGTTACGGCCCCTCCAGCCAATCAGGACTGAGCAGCTGTACGTCAGTTGTATTTTTTGCCATAGAAATTAGGCATTAAAAAACGTATTAAAATAACAAACGAGGCCAGTATTTAACGCAGCGCCGACTCACCCCGGCCTGCAGTCAGGCTGGTCACCTCGCTGCTGCCAAGGCCCGAGTCGGCGATGCTGGCAGCCCTGGCCGGCTTCTTCACGCTGACCGACTGTACAGCGGCTCCGCCTGAGGCGGCCGACTGGGTTCTAGTTTGGTCCAGTTGCTGTTGGACATCGTCAGCAGCTTCCTGATTGGCTCGATCTTCTTCATCGAAAGCAGCGGTCTCCGCGGCGGAAGCCCCATCCTTCAGCTCCTCGTCTGCGCTGTTGCTGTCGTTCAGACTCTTTAGCCGCTTCATCAAATCGGCTTCGAATAGCTGGCGAATCGGCTCTTCAGGTGCTTCCTGCTCGGCGCCGCGGCCTGCCGACGACTTCCTTGATGCCGAGGCTAGCGCGCTGTCTGCAGCCGTCGCTGCTGCCTTGTCCAATTCGGCGTTAGCCGCTGCTGCGGCGGCTGCGGCGGCTGCAGCGGCGGCGGCAGCTTCGGCAGCTCGTTGGAGACTGAGTTTGAGCTGTTCGCAAACTGAGTTCCAGCGCTGTCGGGGGTTTTCAGTAAACAATACATTTTTAAGCAATCCGTCTATTCTCTACCCCACTGCGATAGATTAGCAATCCGTCTATTCTCTACCCCACTGCGATAGATCAGCAATCCGTCTATTCCCTACCCCCTGCGGTAGATTAGCAATCCGTCTATTCTCTACCCCACTGCGATAGATTAGCAATCCGTCTATTCTCTACCCCACTGCGATAGATTAGCAATCCGTCTATTCCCTACCCCCTGCGATAGATCAGCAATCCGTCTATTCTCCACCTCAATGCGATAGATTAGCAATCCGTCTATTCCCTACCCCACTGCGATAGATTAGCAATCCGTCTATTCCCTATCCCCTGCGATAGATTAGCAATCCGTCTATTCTCTACCCACTCCGCGATAGATTAGCAATCCGTCTATTCTCTACCCCAATGCGATAGATCAGCAATCCGTCTATTCTCTACCCCAATGCGATAGATTAGCAATCCGTCTATTCTCTACCCCAATGCGATAGATTAGCAATCCGTCTATTCTCTACCCCAATGCGATAGATCAGCAATCCGTCTATTCTCTACCCCAATGCGATAGATTAGCAATCCGTCTATTCTCTACCCACTCCGCGATAGATTAGCAATCCGTCTATTCTCTACCCCACTGCGATAGATTAGCAATCCGTCTATTCTCTACCCCACTGCGATAGATTAGCAATCCGTCTATTCTCTACCCCAATGCGATAGATCAGCAATCCGTCTATTCTCTACCCCAATGCGGTAGATTAGCAATCCGTCTATTCTCTACCCCAATGCGATAGATCAGCAATCCGTCTATTCTCTACCCACTCTGCGATAGATCAGCAATCCGTCTATTCTCTACCCCAATGCGGTAGATTAGCAATCCGTCTATTCTCTACCCCAATGCGGTAGATTAGCAATCCGTCTATTCTCTACCCCAATGCGGTAGATTAGCAATCCGTCTATTCTCTACCCCAATGCGATAGATTAGCAATCCGTCTATTCTCCACCCCACTGCGATAGATTAACAATCCGTCTATTCTCTACCCCAATGCGGTAGATTAGCAATCCGTCTATTCTCTACCCCACTGCGATAGATTAGCAATCCGTCTATTCTCCACCCCAATGCGGTAGATAGCAATCCGTACATTTTAAATGTCAATTTAACTATAGCAAACAGAAAAAACTCCTCTTATTTACCTTAATTATTTTTAGTATATAATTAAAGCCGAGGAACTCCAATAAGCTGACAGTTGCCGCTCCTTTGGCTAGAATCAAATTGATCCTCTGCTCAGACAGTACATTTGCCTGTTTGCTCTGGTCAAACATCAAGTCTATGATTTCAACTAGATGTTCAATAACCGACTCGTGAAGCGCAGGCTCCAGGCCCAATTGGCTGAAAATGACACGGGTAGGGGGGTAGGGGTTTTGGGTAATTCAAGATCAGGTGACGGGTTCGGCTGGAAGAAATAAAGTGGCGAGTAGGGGTCTAAAGAATTTGAGGTGGCGGTTAGGGTTAGAGAAGATGGGGTGGCGGGTAGGATAAGAAAAATGGGTAGCGGGTAGAGTTGAAGAAAATAGGGTGGCGGTTAGGGTTAGAGAAATTGGGGTGGCGGGTAGGGTTAGAGAAATTGGGGTGGCGGGTAGGGTGAGAAAAAATGGGGTGGCGGGTAGGGTTAGAGAAATTGGGGTGGCGGGTAGGGTTAGAGAAATTGGGGTGGCGGGTAGGGTTAGAGAAATTGGGGTGGCGGGTAGGGTTAGAGAAATTGGGGTGGCGGGTAGGGTTAGAGAAATTCGGGTGGCGGTTAGGGTTAGAGAATATGAAGGCGGAGGCTGGGTTAGATAACGTAGCGCCAAAGGTAGAGCAAAAGAGTAATCTTCTTACTTTTTTATATCCCTAACCCGATCGCACATGGCCGAATAATCCAGTCCATTAACAGTAAACTTCATCAATTTCATCAGGCCCCTTAAGACCGGCTCAATCTCGGCTGGCGGCACTTCGGCGAGGGTGAACCACGGCTCCGCCAAAATCTGCTCCAACAAGGAGGCTGAGGGCGTCCCTTTAGCGTCATCTTTATCGCCAAATTGTACTCGTCTGGTTCGTTGGTCTGCTGACACCCCGATCGGCCGCTGCTGCTCCGGCTGCTCCTCCTGTTGCTTTTGCTGCTTCTCCAGCGTCACTTCCGGCATCGTCACTTCCGGCAGAGGAGGCGGATGTCGTTTAGCGTCTGATCCGGCGGATGTCGGCGATTGTTTTAAAATCGACTGCGGCGGCGGCTGCTGCGCCTCTGGCGGCGGTGGTAGCGGCTCCTGCTTCTGGATGGATTCTTCTTTTGGCTAAAATAGCATAGTTTAGAACAGTAGATTGAATTTTTATGGCATGAGGATTCGATAAAAGCGTTGAGGATAAGGTAAGGGTAATGGGGATGGGAAGAGGCGCTTAGTGTGGGATAAAAGTGATGACGATGGGATAAAAGGCGACAAGGATGGGATAAAAATGATGAGGATGGGATATAAGTGCTGACGATGGAATTAAAGTGATGAAGATTGGATAAAAGGTAATGAGGGTGGGATAAAAAGGTGACAAGGATGGGATAAAAGCTGGCAAGGATGGGATATAAAGTGACAAGGATGGGATAAAAGCTGACAAGGATGGGATAAAAGGTGACAAGGATGGGATAAAGGGACAAAATAATATAAAATTAAACTAAAAGCAGACAAGGCCTTACCTGAGCCGCTTGGCTTGCGTGGCTCTGCTCCTGCTCCTGCTTAGCCTTCTTAGCTCCTGGAACCGGCATTTTCTTAGTCTTCTTCACAATCGGTTTCCTCGATTTCTTCTTTATCGACGCAGCTTTTTGCTGCTCCTGCGGCGGCGGCGGCGGCGGCTGGTGCTGCTGGTCAGCTGACTTGGCGTCAGGTTCAACCGACGAGATTCTGGACGCCAGCCGCGCGGACGTTGCGTCTCGGCTAATCGCTGTCTCGCCCTCTTCCCGACTGTCGGAATCGTCAGCATTGCCGATGACGTCAGCGTCCGGAGCAACGCCGCCGATCGGCGGCAAAGTCCGCAGGTTGATCGGCCTCGGCTGATGCGGCTGACGCGACTCTTTCGCCGGCGTTGTTGAAGCGACTTCTTCGCCCCGGCTTGGCGCTTCCGACTGCTGCTTGGAGGCAGCCGCCGCCGCCGCCGCCGCAGCCGCCGCCTCCGCAGCCTCCGCCTGCTGCTGCAGATGCTCCAGCATCTGTCGGCGATTATCGAGGGCGGCTTCCAGGTCGGCGAGGCTGGCGGAGTTCAGCCAGTCGCGCTCCGCCTCGGCCAGCTGCTGCTGACGCGCCCGTTCGGCCGTGTCGGCGCTGTTCAACGAACGTCGACGCCGTCGACGCGGCGCCTCCTTGACGAAGGGGATTTTTTAGGTTTATTTCTGATTGATGGGAATTTTATCAATGAGCTAACTGAACTCACGGCCAGATGCGCCCTCAAGTCGCCTTCGTCCTGATGGTATAACTGTCGAATCACCGAGTTGGGGATTTCGCCTGCGGAATGGGATAAAAATACTTTTTGGTGAAGAAATTGCAGCCAGTTAGTTAAAGAGGAAAAGCAGAAGAGTACAGAAAGTAAAAAAATAAAGAAACATGGAGAGCAATAGGATGGGAAGAAAGAGAGGTAGAAAGGAGAGACAGAAAGAGAGGTAGAAAGAGATTTAGAAAGAGAGGTAGAAAGAGAGGTAGAAAGAGAGACAGAAAGAGATGTAGAAAGAGAGAAAGAGAGTTAGAAAGAGGTAGAAAGAGAGGTAGAAAGAGACGGGTAGAAAGAGAGGTAGAAAGAGAGGGGTAGAAAGAGAAAAAGAGAGGTATTGTAGAAAGAAAGGAAGAGGCAGTGGAAGATGGAAGATTTAAGAATCAAAGGAAAAGGGAGAGGAAATGAAATGGAAGGAGAAGAATAGGACTAGAGAGAGGAAAATTGAGTGATAGAAGAAAACGGAGCCGTTAGCAACAAAGCGAGGTCGAGAGATTGACAGGAGAAGGCAGTGAAGCTTCAAAATAAGTCAACAATTCAATCAATATAGCAACAGAAACTCACAGTCGGGCGCCACAGGGTACCGACTCTTGTTTGGCTTGTCGCCGAATGGTCCCCAGGCGAGGTCCAGCTGGCAGGCTCTGGCCGCCGCAGCCGGCCGGCCCAGCGGGTAGCCCAGAGTGGCCGAGGCGGGCCACGGCGGCAGCAGCTTCCTGTTCGTTGGCGAAGTCATTTCCTTGAAGGTCTGTCTTGAAGAAAATCACGAAGCTACTTTAAGAGCGGCTTTAAGCTTGTGTTGCTTGAGTCTGGATGTGTCTTCTTTCTTTCTTTCAACCTCCGCCCCAAATGCTATTGTTTCTGTACTGCGGGGAGGCGACAAGCAAGGGGGGCGGGGAGTAGGGTTTGGTTGGCAAGTACACGCGACCGCGCCCTGTAACCAAGGGAAATTTAACGGAGAAAAGGGAGAGACTAGGGGAAAGAGAGAAAGAGATGCTTAGTGGTCTTTCCTCACCTTGTACAGATATTTCCCTCGGTACAGGCAGACAGACGGACAGACGGACAGAAAGCCAGAAAATATAATACTAATTTTGGAGGCCTCCTAGAATCGGGGTTTGAGGCTTTGCTAGCTCTTGCTTTCGTTTCCATGGCAACCATATAGTTTTTTTGTTCTCCGCTCTGGCCCCGGCAGAATTGATACAGCTTAGCTATCTATGCTCAAGCGACGCATTTTTTTCTATTGCCCAATCTGCTTTTGTGTCAACAACTTGTGCCGTGCCTGTTTTTCTGCATTTTTACTATTAGCTATCTTCGGGTTGTCTCTCTGTCTGTACTCTCTGGTTTTATGCACTTCACAGCTTGAGTCAAAGACAATTGCAAAGTGAAAGTGAATTGAATGTATCTCTCGTATATAGTTTACTTACGCTCACAAAAAATAATAAAATCAGCATGACTAATTTCTTTTGAGTCCTTCACTACCCGCAGAGATAATACCAGGGGGTTAGGCAGATCGGGCCTTCGCTAAAGAAGTAAGCTTTTGTTAGTAAATACATTTTCTATTCATATGCAAAAAACATTGACAACAATTATCTAAAATAAAGACTTGAAAAACACTTCAATGTGGAGTGTGTGCTTAGATAGGGGAGTGTCTGTTTAGATTTGGGGGTGTCTGTTTAGATAGGGGAGTGTGTGTGTTTCGATAGGTGAGTGTCTGTTTAGATAGGGGAGTGTGTGTTAGATAGTAGTGTGTGTTAGATAGTAGTGTGTGTTAGATAGGGGAGTGTATGTTAGATAGAGAATTGTCTGTAAGATAGGGGAGTGTTTTTTCTATAGCTGCGTGTTACACATTTGGGATTTATTGGACAAAGGACCCATGAGTGAGATGTTTAAAAGTCCCGTAAGTGAAATAAGTTCATTGAAATATTAGTTTTGTACCATCCTTCAAGCTTAAGAAAAAAACAACATTCATAAGTGTTTGTTATAATAGATCGGTTTCATTTTTTGTAAGATTTTTATAAAAAATGAATTACACTACTACCAGTAGAGTATTGCATGCATTCATTTATGTTGAAACTAAAAATCATATTTATTGAATCATCGAAGCTATTAGTGCTGCCAAAATAGTTTTCATAATGATTTTTGTAGTAGTTTTGACACGAGTAAAAATAAGATATTTATACATTTATTAGTGAATAGTAGTAAAAATTTTGTGTTTAGTTCTTTTATTAGTGCTTGTTTCATTCATGGCCTGGTTTTCTTAGCACTGATTGTCCAAATAGTAAACAGTGACCGAGCCGTCAATGCTCTCCTTGTTGCCACCCGTGACGCTCGAGCACGAGTTTTGCACGGCCATGGTGGCGTTGCAGAAGGAACCGCCGCCGCCTCCCGCCTGGTAAAGAGAGTGAAATTGGTTGCTATGACAACAGGAAGAACAAAACAGCAACTATAATAATGACGGAACGCTCTCATTTTCTCAAAAGCCTAAAGTGTCAGCCACTTTCGCTTTCTCGAAACTTCACTTTGTTCAAAAGTAGGGGACGCTTTCACTTTCACATTTCACACAAAAGTGAAAGTGGCTGACACTTTTGACTTTTTACATAAGTGAATTTTCGAGAAAGTGGAACGCCCCATAATGACGACTACTACTACTACTACTACTACTACTACTACTAATGCTACTACTACTACTACTACTACTACTACTACTACTACTACTACTACTACTACTACTACTACTACTACTACTACTACTACTACTACTACTACTACTACTACTACTACTACTACTACTACTACTACTACTACTACTACTACTACTACTACTACTACTACTACTACTACTACTACTACTACTACTACTACTACTACTACTACTACTACTACTACTACTACTACTACTACTACTACTACTACTACTACTACTACTACTACTACTACTACTACTACTACTACTACTACTACTACTACTACTACTACTACTACTACTACTACTACTACTACTACTACTACTACTACTACTGCATGCCTGCTTATCGTGGGTCCCGGCGCCGCCACCGCTGTAGCCGCCTCCGCCGCCGCTGGCCCCGTTGTCCTCGCTGCCGCCGCCGCCGCCGCCGAATCCGCCAACAGCGCCGGGATTCATTCCGCCCGGCGAGCCGCCCCTAAACGGGAAAGGCGAGCGAGACAACGGACCGCCGTGTCCGGCGCCGCCGTGCTCCGGACCGGCGCGCCTGGCGCCGGTGCTCAGCCAGCCGGCGCCGCAGCCGCCGTGGTAGCTGGCCGCCTCCGTGTTGGTCCAGCCGGCGCTGCCGTTGAAGCCGCCGCGTCCTCTCTGGCTGGCGTTTGGCCCGGACGAGTCGGTGCCGTTCGTACCGGCCTGTCCGTCGACGCCATCGAGGGTGTAGCTGGCGCCGCCGCCACCGCCGGCGGCTATGTACAGGGTCAGCGAGCGCGGGTCGTAGACGAAGCTGCCGCCGCCGCCGCCCGCACCGGCGTTGTCTTCGATCTGCATGGCGAGGATGGAATAGTGGAGCGCGGACGGCTTTATTTTCCATAGGTCAAAATCCGGGTTTTCAATGTAAAAGTCTATGCCTTTTAAAGTAATGCTTCAAAATATGTTTTTTTACTTTGTTCACCAAGTTTATTCAAGTTTACGCTCGTATGGTTCGTTTTCATACTGTAGAATTTTCTTGAAAAATTATTCGCAATTTTCCTAGGCCATTACGAGCTATATGACATCATCCAAGCTCATTGGATTTTCGAAGGCCATTCTTTGGCATTTTCGAAGGCCATTCTTTGGCATTTTCGAAGGCCATTCTTTGGCATTTTCGAAGGCCATTCTTTGGCATTTTCGAAGGCCATTCTTTGGGATTTTCAAAGGCCATTCTTTTGGATTTTCCAATGCCAATCTTTGGGATTTTCGAAGGCCAATCTTCGGGATTTTCCAAGGTCATCTTTGGGATTTTCCAAGGTCATCTTTGGAATTTTCCAAGACCATTCTTCGGAATTTTCCAAGGTCATTCTTTGGGATTTTCAAATGTGGCTATAGTAGATTTTCCAGGGCCATTCTTTGGGATTTTCCATGGCCATACTCCGGAATTTGCCAAGGTCACACTGCGCAGTTTTTACATCATTATTACCACGTTTTTTCGACGAAAATACTTGCCATAAGGTCTATCCTCTTAGGTCTATATGGAATACTAGAGTCTTCAAGAATCATATCCAACGTTTTTCCAAGCTCACACAAGGTCATTATTTTCAAGGTCAAAATGCTCGCTTTCCAAAGTCACAATTCAGGCTCACTCAAGGTTTATCTAAGCCCATGGGTTTCTCCAAGGTCATCGAATCAATTACACCATACACTTTGGATAATAAACCAATTAAACAAAATTCGGCCAGTTACCGAGGGCCGTCGCGAAGGCGATATTTCGCTAGAATTTCCGCCGTGCTGGCCGACCACAATCGCCAGCATTTGGCCACGGCGCAGTCGGAATTTTCCGCGCACCGCCGCGCCCCGGCCGCCAACCCAGGAGCCGGGCCCGCTGCTGCCGTAGTCGGTGGTGTGATTGCCGCCAGCGGCGCCAGTCGCCGAGATCTCGAAGCAGCCAGTTCGGGGGGCAAAGTATTTCACAATTTCGCCGCTTGCACCGCGACCCGTGGCCGCAAATTTAACGGCTGAAAATGCGGATTTAGAAAGTTCGCATCAGACTACTGTTCACAAATTTTTAAAAGCTTTAAAGTAGTATAGTTGGGACTTACAGCTTGGCACGGTGCAAAAGTAATCGATTTCTATTCGAACCATTCCGCCGCTGAAGGCGAAACACTCGTCCTTCATGGCGTCCTGGGATCGAAACGTCGACAGGAACAGCGGGTCCATCAGCCAGATGCTGTCCAGGCGGCAGCCTTCGTCAACTCGCTTGCAGCTGCAGATTGAAATGGATTTAAGCATCCTTGATCCATCAGTCTTCGATCCCTATTCGATCTTTTGTCTATTTAGTCAATAATCCGCTTTATCTTTGACTCCTTTGATCCTTAATTCACCCATTGGACCTGATTGAACCATCCATTCACTTTATCTTTAAACCAAATATTCAATCATTTGCCCATATAACGATAATTAATCGGTCTGTTAAATCCCTAAGACATTAACTCGATACTTGACCCATACATTCGATCATTCCCTCATCTACTCGATACTCGACCAAAAATATCTTTATATTGATCCATTCACTAGATCCTTGATCCATTCACTAGATCCTTGATCCATTCATTAGATCCTTGATCCATTCATTAGATCCTTGATCCATTCACTAGATCCTTGACCCATTCACTAGATCCTTGATCCATTCACTAGATCCTTGATCCATTCACTAGATCCTTGACCCATTCACTAGATCCTTGATCCATTCACTAGATCCTTGACCCATTCACTAGATCCTTGATCCATTCACTAGATCCTTGATCCATTCACTAGATCCTTGACCCATTCACTAGATCCTTGATCCATTCACTAGATCCTTGACCCATTCACTAGATCCTTGATCCATTCACTAGATCCTTGACCCATTCACTAGATCCTTGATGCATTCACTAGATCCTTGATCCATTCACTATACGAGCTATCCTTGATCCATTCACTAGATCCTTGACCCATTCACTAGATCCTTGACCCATTCACTAGATCCTTGACCCATTCACTAGATCCTTGATCCATTCATTAGATCCTTGATCCATTCACTAGATCCTTGATCCATTCACTATACGAGCTATCCTTGATCCATTCACTATATCCTTGATCCATTCATTAGATCCTTGATCCATTCACTAGATCCTTGATCCATTCACTAGATCCTTGACCCATTCACTAGATCCTTGATCCATTCACTAGATCCTTGATCCATTCACTAGATCCTTGATCCATTCATTAGATCCTTGATCCATTCACTAGATCCTTGATCCATTCACTAGATCCTTGATCCATTCATTAGATCCTTGATCCATTCACTATACGAGCTATCCTTGATCCATTCACTAGATCCTTGATCCATTCATTAGATCCTTGATCCATTCACTATACGAGCTATCCTTGATCCATTCACTAGATCCTTGATCCATTCACTAGATCCTTGATCCATTCATTAGATCCTTGATCCATTCACTATACGAGCTATCCTTGATCCATTCACTATATCCTTGATCCATTCATTAGATCCTTGATCCATTCACTAGATCCTTGATCCATTCACTAGATCCTTGATCCATTCACTAGATCCTTGATCCATTCACTAGATCCTTGATCCATTCACTAGATCCTTGATCCATTCACTATACGAGCTATCCTTGATCCATTCACTAGATCCTTGACCCATTCACTAGATCCTTGACCCATTCACTAGATCCTTGACCCATTCACTAGATCCTTGACCCATTTACTCATTTACTCGAACTTTGAGCTTTGATCGATCTAATTCCATCCTTGACCCATATAACTCCATCCTTGACCCATATAACTCCATCCTTGACCCATATAACTCCATCCTTGACCCATCTAACTCCATCCTTGACCCATCTAACTCTTGACCCATATAACTCCATCCTTGACCCATATAACTCCATCCTTGACCCATATAACTCCATCCTTGACCCATCTAACTCCATCCTTGACCCATCTAACTCCATCCTTGACCCATATAACTCCATCCTTGACCCATCTAACTCCATCCTTGACCCATCTAACTCTTGACCCATATAACTCCATCCTTGACCCATATAACTCCATCCTTGACCCATATAACTCCATCCTTGACCCATATAACTCCATCCTTGACCCATATAACTCCATCCTTGACCCATATAACTCCATCCTTGACCCATCTAACTCCATCCTTGACCCATATAACTCCATCCTTGACCCATCTACCCATCTAACTCCATCCTTGACCCATCTAACTCCATCCTTGATCCATATAACTCCATCCTTGACCCATATAACTCCATCCTTGACCCATATAACTCCATCCTTGACCCATCTAACTCCATCCTTGACCCATCTAACTCCATCCTTGATCCATCTAACTCCATCCTTGATCCATCTAACTCCATCCTTGATCCATCTAACTCCATCCTTGATCCATCTAACTCCATCCTTGACCCATCTAACTCCATCCTTGATCCATCTAACTCCATCCTTGATCCATCTAACTCCATCCTTGATCCATCTAACTCCATCCTTGACCCATCTAACTCCATCCTTGATCCATATAACTCCATCCTTGATCCATATAACTCCATCCTTGACCCATCTAACTCCATCCTTGATCCATATAACTCCATCCTTGACCCATATAACTCCATCCTTGACCCATCTACCCATCTAATCCAGCACTCACTTGCGCCGCACCCTGGTGAGAACAGTCGGCGACACGCAAATGTGCGCGCTGCAGTTCTCGCTGTTGGAGACCGCCGCAACCACCGCCTCGGAGCTGGTCATTTGGCTAGTCAGATTCTCCAGCTGCTCGGAGCACTTCAGCTTGGAGTAGCGCACCTGAAGGATGCCCATCGTTGAACGCGGGCCGCACATCAAGGACGCCTCGCGTCTGCCGTCTTTGTCAAATAAAACCACAGTGTGCATAGTTGAATTGCCTGACGGGGGCAAGGGTTTTAAGTGTCATTTTCTACGCATTTACTACGCATTTTCATCCATTGCGTTGGTCTATTAAATGTTGCAGATCGCTCCATTCTTTTCACCAACAAAGTTAACTTTAAATCACTCAGTTCTGTCACTCCCTATTGATAATCACTCCACTCTGTCAATCTCATTGAGAATCACTCCATTCTGTCAATCTCATTGGGAATCACTCCACTCTGTCAATCTCATTGAGAATCACTCCATTCTGTCACTCCTTATTGAGAATCACTCCATTCTGTCTCGCCTTTATAAGAATCATTCCATTCTGTCACTCTGTATTGAGAATCACTCCATTCTGTCCCTCCTTAATGAGAATCACTCTATTCTTTCACTCTTTATTGAGAATCACTCCATTCTGTCTCGCCTTTATGAGAATCACTCCATTCTTTCACTCCTTAATGAGAATCACTCCATTCTTTCACTCCTTATTGAGAATCACTCCATTCTGTCACTCCTTATTGAGAATCACTCCATTCTTTCACTCCTTATTGAGAATCACTCCATTCTTTCACTCCTTATTGAGAATCACTTCATTCTGTCACTCCTTATTGAGAATCACTCCATTCTTTCACTCCTTTTTGAGAATCACTCCATTCTGTCTCGCCTTTATGAGAATCATCCCATTCTGTCTCGCCTTTATGAGAATCATCCCATTCTGTCACTCTGTATTGAGAATCACTCCAGTCTTTCACTCCTTATTGAGAATCACTTCATTCTGTCACTCCTTATTGAGAATCACTCCATTCTTTCACTCCTTTTTGAGAATCACTCCATTCTGTCTCGCCTTTATGAGAATCATCCCATTCTGTCTCGCCTTTATGAGAATCATCCCATTCTGTCACTCTGTATTGAAAATCATTCCATTCTGTCACTCTGTATTGAGAATCGCTTCATCTTTGACTCACCTCGGAAACTGGCGCAAATTTCCTGCCTGAATATTTTCCCATTGAGGGAATTCTCCCCTTGACAACAGATGGGATAATACAGGTTGACCTTGGTCAAATTCAAAATCGGGCCTTCATTGGCAACCAGCTGGTTCGTCCGCACCATTCGCCAAGAGTACTTCACCTCTGGCGTATCCACATCCGCCTGACACTTGAGCGCATCCGTGTTCTGAATGTTGCTGTCGTTAGTGACAATCTGACCAGTGATCGCGTTAACAATGTGCACGCTACTTAGTCCAGCTTTATAGGAAACCTGCAAATTCCGTTGGTTAAAGGAAGTGCTAGAAATTAGAGAGACACTAGGGGTGTCAGGAGATTCACTGGAGTGCACTGAGAGACGCTAGGGGTGTCAGGAGATTCACTGGAGTGCACTGAGAGACGCTAGGGGTGTCAGGAGATTCACTGGAGTGCAAAGAGAGACACTCGGGGTGTCAGGAGATTCACTGGAGTGCACTGAGAGACACTCGGGGTGTCAGGAGATTCACTGGAGTGCAAAGAGAGACGCTAGGGGTGTCAGGAGATTCACTGGAGTGCAACGAGAGACACTAGGGGTGTCAGGAGATACACTGGAAATGTCAGCATGATAGTGACTCGTTAGGAAAGGACGCAGCTGAGAGTCAAGTCAGAAGGAATAATCAGATATGGCCAACCAAGCCAGCCCAAACCAACCTTGAGGGGGGCATTCGCTATCTCCAGCGTCAGAGGGTCCTTGGCGCGGCACTCAAACCAGTCGGATGCATTTTCCGCCGCAGGCCGATAGCCAAACCGCGCCCGAATAATCAGCTGATCGCCCGAGTCGTTCCATTCAAATTCGAAATTGTCGGGCATCAAAGAGAGAGCAGCGCCGTTGCGAATGAGAGTCAGGTGGGCCAGCTGCGGTGCGCTCGGCGACACGGCAACTTGGCAGACTATCGAGTTCTCTTCCGACTTCATCGGGGCTTGTTTGGTCGACGTGAGTTGAATAGATCTCTGAGGGATTCGGTTTACGCACTACCATTAGTTTGTAATAGATTGAGATGCACAAATTTTCTATACTCGTTAGTAGAAATACAATAGCTTAACTAGCTTATCTACAAACCCACTAGTTTAGTTATAAACACACCAGGTTAGTTATAAACACACTAGCTTAGTTATAAACATATTTGCTTAGCAAGAAACACACCTGGTTAGTTACAAACACACTGGTTTAGCTACAAACACACTAGCTTAGTTATAAACACACTAGCTTAGTTATAAACGCACTAGCTTAGTTATAAACACACTAGCTTAGCAATAAACAGAGGGTCCTTGGCGCGGCACTCAAACCAGTCGGAGTTAAGCTTAAGCTTAAGCTTAAGCTTAGTTATAAACACACTAGCTTAGTTATAAACACACTAGCTTAGTTATAAACACACTAGCTTAGTTATAAACACACTAGCTTAGATATAAACACACAAGCTTAATTACAAAGACACTAACTTAGTTATAAAGACACTAACTTAGTTATAAACACACTAGCTTAGTTATAAACACACTAGCTTAGTTATAAACACACTAGCTTAGTTATAAACACACTAGCTTAGTTATAAACACACTAGCTTAGTTATAAACACACTAGCTTAGTTATAAACACACTAGCTTAGTTATAAACACACTAGCTTAGTTATAAACACACTAGCTTAGTTATAAACACACTAGCTTAGTTATAAACACACTAGCTTAGTTATAAACACACTAGCTTAGTTATAAACACACTTCATTTAGCTGTTTTTAGTAAGTAAATTCCAAGCAGTCTAAAAGACGCACCTGCATAGCGGATTCGGCATAGTTGGCATCCAGCCAGGCCCTCGGTCCGCTGAGCTTAGCGAGCGGATCAATCACTAACGTGTTCCACTCGGTGATTGACAGGTTTCGCCCAGAATAATAGTAACTAACCGAGCAGGCCAAGACGATGCGAGACTCGGTGTCTACGGAACTCGACAGTCGGATAACTCGACCACGAATGCTAGCCACGAGCGACGAGGCGTTGCTAGGATACAGAACGCTCAGCGAATAGTTCAAGGATCTTCGAAGACCGGACCAGCGGGATCGGCTAGCTCTGAAGGCGCACACGAAGGCGGGCGAGTCCGGCTTCGGGTTGTCATAGTAACCAAACAGTCTCCGACCCTCGGCGGTGTAGAAAGCAACAGCCGGCGAGTTAGCAACTAATCTGATTGATTTTTCCGAATTATTCGACGCAGTTGCGACTGCTTCTAGAAGAGTTACAGTCTGCAGCGCAAGCAGCAGAGCTGTGAAACATGGCAGGTAGCGGGACCGCATATGGAGCCAAAGGCGTTGGTTTGGTAGTTCAATTGGTTTGCCAATGTAGAACCACAAATTTGGCTAGCTGAAATTTTAACCTGAAATCGACCTTGTCCATTTTAAAATTGTCCATTTGATTTTAACGAAGAGAAAGCGGTGATGCTTATCATAATTTAAACTTCAAAAGCTGCGATTAAGTTCAACAAGTAACAAAACGCTAGCAAGAAAGAGCTCTAGATGCAAAATGGATTTCGCAATGCGATGACTAACTGACAGGAAATTTCTGGAATTTTTGCCGGTCAATAGGTTGAAGTTGGCTGCGGACTTAGGGTTGATATTTGCTGTCTTGATGTGAAAGACTAAATGTTGCGTGGGCATATTTTATCCACTTAAAGAATTCGGTAGACTGGTTTTTAGTTAGATTGCTAATTTGGAATAAAATAAACTATGTTAAGCAGTGCACATATGTGGACTTTTTACCTTGACGCCCAAGAGTTTAAAAATTTTAAGGATTCTTTGAAAACTTTATAGATACAGTGTGATTGACAAATTTAAGGAAAGATTTTCGGGTATTATAAAGACAGACAGACAGACAGACAGACAGACAGACAGGCAGGCAGACAGACAGACAGACAGACACACAGACAGACAGACAGACAGACAGACAGACAGACAGACTGACAGACAGACAGACAGACAGACAGACAGACAGACAGACAGACAGACAGACAGACAGACAGACAGACAGACAGACAGACAGACAGACAGACAGACAGGCAGACAGACAGACAGACAGACACACAGACGGAAAGACAGACAGACAGACAGATATACAGACAGACAGACAGACAGACAGACAGACAGACAGACAGACAGACAGACAGACAGACAGGCAGGCAGACAGACAGACAGACAGACAGACAGACAGACTGACAGACAGACAGACAGACAGACAGACAGACAGACAGACAGACAGACAGATCGGGAGATACGAGATCTCGTAGGGAGACAGGGAGACAGACAGCTTAAAAATATTTTTAAAATAGTTATTCACGGATCAAAATTGATCAAAAAATAATTCTTACCTTTCTATCGGCGACCTGTGGAAGGATTTCAAATTTAATTTTATAACCCAAGTCTTAGTCTTCACTTAGAATTTCGCACTTTTATAAGCGTTAAATTTTTTTAACACCTAGTTGAGACCGGCTGAAGTTTGTTTAAACTGACGATTTTAGACAACAAATTCCAGACTTCTTAATTAATTTGAATAATTAATTGAACTAAAAATAGCTGCTATTAACCTATACTGATAGTGGTCAGCGGAAATTCCTGAGTGACTAATCAACGGAACCTTGGGGCAGTTAATATACGCTGATCAAATGAAAGGCTATTTTATCTTATCTTTAGTAAAATTACAAACCTAATTGACTCGCATGTATATGCAGTTTAAAGCGTTATCAACTGTGTCTGCATAGCCAATGGGCATCCATCAACCTTTTGAGCTATTCCGCCTACAACAGTTAAGTAGTAACGCCCAAATCTACTTTATGAGGTCGGAGCTGGGTGACTCATCGTCTTACTTTAGTCACTATGCCGCGCTATTTAATTAACCTTTTTTGTTTGCACGCTGAAGATTTAATTCTTTTGGCCATTCTGGAGTTAAAATATACGAGTGTTAAGCATTTTCCTTAACAATGGCATTCATGCGAACCAGTTTTTAATACACTCGGAAAAATTTTAGACACTATCAGTGCAAAATTATTCATTGCCAATAGATCTAACTCTTCCGCATTCCTATTTCATGAGTAAAATAATTTATTATTTTATTTACTTAACGCTGCGTCTACTGTTAGTAGCTATATGAAATAATGGGTAAAAATAATTCAAATGTGAAAAGTGCCATTAGGATTTCAGCCATTCAGAGTTTTTTTCATGAATTTTTTTAGAGTTAGTTTCCAATCAGATCCCTCCAATTCAAAATTAAATTTTCTAAGAAACAACAATTTGTTGAGACTAAATTTTAGCTATTGTTTAAGGTACATTGGCTCATGCCAAAGAGACAGCACTTGTTTTTTATTACTAGTTCATCAAATAAATAAGAATTTGTTTTAATTATACTGCTTAAAGCGTCAATTGGCACAAAAATGCGCGCGTAGCAACAACATATGCCAAAAGTTGTGTACAATTATCAATAATTCGATTGATGAGAACGAGTATTAAATCGAAAATTAAATAAATAGTGCAGTAAAAACACGAGGCTATAGAGAAAAAACCGTGACCAACATATCGAATAAATGAAAAGCTAATATGATTAGTTAGTGAGTAGATTTCTCAAATCAATATAAATAAATCAATTAGATTACAAAAGGAAGAAAACGAATACAGTTTTTTCAACTTTAATAGCAGCTACGAGCGTATGAGCAACAGAGCAAGGCATAATTCAATTAGGAAGTCGGTTGTGACGATTTTTTAAAATCTAATCCTAAATGAGCAAGTCATACTACTGCTGATAGAGACATAAATAATTTTCACAACAAGTCATTTAATTGGTTGTTTAAATAGTTCGCTATGTACTTTAGAAAATCACCTATTTCTAACATTCGCTTTCTTAACACTCTCACAAATTGCCACATTTGGAGAGCCTAATTCAATCCACTTTTAAACTACTTAGACATTATTGCTCTGAATGATATGTACATTCATTTAGTCTAATTTTTTTCGAACCCCTCTCCCCTGTACATTCATTTGTACAGTTCTCTGATAATCAAATCTAAACACCTACTCTCCTAACTGTACATTTCTTTCCCCACTCAATTGATTCTATAAATAGAATCCACTTCGTACAGTCAAGCTATAAGCACGCCGTCGGTGTAGCCCTCCCTATCGATCGATACAAACTCCTGGAGTTCTTCCATTTTGGCCGCAGTCGCCGCCGCGGCTATGCTGGCATCGATTCTCTGACGAAGGAAGCCGCGCCACAGCGTTTTCAACTGGGAATTCGGCGCCTCCAGCAGCACAGCCCGCCGACAACCATCTGGACCGTCGCCGAACACTAATCGAATTTGTAGGCGCGCGTCGAAACTGGCCTCTAAACAGTCAGCCAGGCGGAACATCTCGCCGCCGAGGCCAAGCGACGCTATTGTCGTCGAAGAGGATGAAGAACCAATCGACGTCAGGCAGAGTCGGTCAGTGAGGAGGACGGCTCGAACTGGCAGGTCGACGCCGCCGCTGCCGCTGCTACGCCAGACCAGCTCGCCAGAGAACACCACCGGAGAAGACTGCTGCTGCTGCTGCTGCAGCTGCTGCTGACCACGCGACATCGATGACACCTGCCTGGTTGGCGGAGTCGGCGGAGGCGTCGGCAGGCGGACCCGCTCAGGTGCCGGCAGCAGACTGGCGCAGTGCTCCAACGCCTGGGCGACGTCCTCAACAAACAGATGATCGGCGTCCGTGTCCGGCGTCGCCGCTAGCAGGGCCGAAAAGTCCATCGTCAGGCACTTCAAATGTCGCAGCGGCTTCAACAAGCTGGCGTTCAACGACGGCAGGTCGGGCTGTTCGCGCGACGCCGACTCCAGAGTGGCGAGGAACTCCGGGCAGGCGTGCAGGCCGCGCAGCGCCCGGGGACAGGCGTCGGTGAGGTGGGCGCCGAAGTCGCGGTAGTCGTCGCAGAGCTGGAATAGGCGCGACCTGTACACCCGGCCCAGACTGTCCGCTGGACGGGACGGGTCGATCTTGGTGGGGTGAATGATGGGAGAATTATCATTCATTGGAGGAAATTTTGCTTAAATGCAATTGAACGTAGCATTTAGTCTAGCGCCATTTTTAATTTACGTTCGATCAAATTTAGAAATTAGTCTGGCTCTATCGGGACTACTATGGCACCATTAGAATAGTCTGGCGCCATTTAGACTAGTCTGACGCTCTTTAAAACAATCTGGCGCCATTTATAATAGTCTAGCGCCACTTAGACAATTCTGGTGCCCAATAAAATAGGACCATCTAGACTAGTCTGGCGCCATCTACAATAGTCTGGCGCCATATGGTATAGTCTGGCGCCATCTAGAATCGTCCGGCGCTATTTTAACTAGTCTGGCGCTTTTGACTAGTCTGGCGCCATTTAGAATTTAGAATGGTCTGGCGCCATTTAGAATTGTCTGGCACCATTTAGAATGGTCTGGCGCCATTTAGAATGCTCTGGCGCCATTTAGAATGGTCTGGCGCCATTTAGAATGGTCTGGCACCATTTAGAATGGTCTGGCGCCATTTAGAATGGTCTGGCGTCAATTAGAATAGTCTGGCGCCATAGAAAAGTCTGTTGGCAGTTAAATTTTTCAGGCGCTAATTTGTGATTTTTTAAGAAAAATTTCCCTCAAAATGACTCAGGATCTCCCGTCATTAGCGGTACCCCATCAGCGAGATCCTCACTCACCAAGCTGACAATCTGCTTGGTGGTTACCACCAGCCGGTCCAGCCTGTGGAACAGCGCCGCGCACAGCTGCGGCCCCAGACTGCCGGCCAGACGTCGCCGATAAAACTGCTGGCAGGCGGTCAGCTCCGCCACGAACACCTCGTCGCGGTTGAAAATCTGCGTCGCCAAAGACTGGCCAGAGTGCGGCGGCGGCGGCGGCGGCGGCGGCGGCGGCGGCGGCGGAGGCGGCTGCTGATGCGCCTTTGGTGGCTCGGAAATCATGGGCTCGTAGGCGCGGTTCTGGCAGTAGGTCTGGCCACCAGCGCCGCGTGTCGGCACAGTTGACGACAAGGCCAGACGGCCTTGAGGCGTCGCGGCAGCGGTTCCGTTGCAGCTGCCGCTGATGCTGCTGCCGCAGCCGCCTTGGTTTCCGTTGCTGTTGTTGTTATTATTGCTGTTGCTATGCCCGTTGCCAGGGACGCCGCTGTTAGTTGGCGTGTCGGCCAGCCACCGTTGGATTCGGATTTCAAGTCGGCTGCCGCTGCGTCTGGATAAAAAAAATAATAAACATCTTCACACTTTTAACACATTTTAAAATAAAGTGGCAAAGCAAGCGACGTAGCTTTGTAAATTTTTCTTTGTGAGTAGCACTCGTAAGTAGTCAGAAGGGAACATTCTAACATTTATTATTTCAATGATTTTCTTCAATAAATTTTTTTGCTTCAATTTACGCAACTTCAACAAAGATCACTTTGACTTAATTCTTTGTTATTTTTTGCACGCCAGAGGCAAGATAAGTTATTCAAGTATTCGTGACAATGAAACACCTGGAGTGTTATAAAAACTCACTCTCTGTCTGTCTTTGTATTTTTATCAACTTCCACGATCAGCCTTTTTTTCAACACAGAAGGTCTTTGTGCCAGTGAGCTTGGTGGGCTGGTCTTTGTCCGTGTATCAAGCGTCACGCACAGTGTTCATATTTGTGTGCCTTAGACTAAGGTACGGCTTAAATACGGTTGAAGATAAGTTATCTCTTATTGCAGTCCGAAATTCAGGGACCCTGGAGCTTAATAGCTTATATGGAACAAAAATTTGATAAGACAAAACGTAACTCTCTGCTGCTGTCGTCATGGTGATTTTTTAACGCTAAATTTTAACTTCTAACCTCTTAACTTTAGTCCAGAGTTACTCAATCTGCAGGATGCCAAAATTGCTGATAACAGTTTCCACTTCCAGATTCCAGATACTAAGAACTCCACGGTCAGGTAAGTGGCCAAGCCCCAGGAAGGAAGGAGTACAGATTACAGGAATGACTCATGCAGATGCATTTTCATACGGAGTCTGAATGAAACTGAGTAGACAGCTCGAGACTCAGCTGCTGCTTTTTTCCGCTCCCAAGTCTTGCAGCAAAAAAGCAGCTCAAATTCAATTGAGCAGCAGTTTCTGTTTCGTGTGAGTCACCACCGCTGTTGCTGCCGTGATTGTTAAAAGAAGAGATTGTCTTTTCATAAATTTACATCTCCTTTTCTGCAATAGATAAATGCCTAAGCATTGTATTGTTATGCAGAGCCAGACGAAAAAAACCGATGTTGAGCTTTTTTGCAAGACCCTGGATAAAAATTTGAGCATTTCTTATATTTCTGTTTTATTCTGATGCGTAGCAGCAGCAAATGTACTCGAAGCATTCCATCTTGTTGCATTTTATCCCTGTAAAATAATAGTGAATGCTGATTTCAATTATGTTTCCAATTAGGGATCCCGGGTTTTCGTGATCCCGGGACCACGGGATTCAATCCCGGAATTTGGCTAATCTCGGGATTGGATCCCGGGATCGGGAAAAAGGGGATTTCAAAGCTCTCGAAGTGAAATTTTAAGGTGTAAGATCCTTATTATTTTTTTTCTCAAGCTCTTGAGACTTGAGAGTCACTGAGACAAGAAGACTGGGCCTCAACTCTTGATGACACATTGACAATTTGACACGCTATGTAATATTCTAATTATAGTAAGTATCAAAGTTCTACTTTCCATGATGTGATGTGATGACATCACTGATGTACATATAAAAAGTATTGAAAATAAATTCCATGATTCTATATCTACGAGAGTATGACTCAACTTTTTACTTTTCAGATTCTAGAAGGCGAAGCCAAATTGACAATGTCATTGTCAATCACTCAATCAATCATTGTATTTCAGTTTTCAAATAAAAAAAATTGCTATCGCCTATCAGCCTGAGGAAATTTTGGAAAGTAGGAATTTTTGATTAAATGATTTGTGACTTGTGAATTGTGATTTTGAATGCAAGGTGTAGATTATGTCATGAGTCATGGACTTATTACATGAGTGACCCATGGCCATGTGTTGTGAACTTGTGATTGTGAATCCTGATTAAAAAACTTTACCGTGCACTGAACTGTAATTGTTTTTGTTATATTTTCTCCGTAATAAACTGAATTATGAAAATTGAAATAATTTTCTGAATTTTTTAAAATTCGGAATTAAAAAATCTGTTAGTTTTTTGCATTTTATGTTCGAAAAAAAGAAAAAATGGGTCGGGGTTTTGGACCCTAAATCCCGGGATTTATAATCCCGGGATTTGGGCCTAATCCCGGGATCCCGGGTTTGCAATCCCTATTTCCAATAGTCTCGTTTTTGACATCAAGGGTTCGAAGTTTGGGATAAGGGGATTACAAAAGACCCGAAAATCCCACGCATTCTTACCGAATGTCCCCAACGACAGTGTCGCAGCAGCAGCTCAGCACGGTCTCGCCGTTGACGCTGACGATGATGTCACCGCTGCGCAGGCCGACGGCGGCGGCGGCGGAGCCTGGCTCGACTTTGCCGACGCGGACCGGCTGGGAGCCGACCAGGGTGAACCCGAAGCTCCACTGTTGGCCGTGGCGAGTCAGGGAGAACTGCCGAATTGGAAAGGAAATGTTGAGATGTTGGGAAGTCAAATTTAACTGACAATCCTTGTTTGCGTCAGACTGAAAAATCCTTGTTTGTATCAGACTGTACAATCCTTGTTTGTATCAGACTGTACAATCTTTGTTGTGTCAGACTGTACAATCCTTGTTGTGTCAGACTGTACAATCCTTGTTGTGTCAGACTGTACAATCTTTGTTGTGTCAGACTGTACAATCCTTGTTGTGTCAGACTGTACAATCCTTGTTGTGTCAGACTGTGCAATCCTTGATGTGTCAGACTGTACAATCCTTGTTGTGTCAGACTGTACAATCCTTGTTGTGTCAGACTGTACAATCCTTGTTGTGTCAGACTGTACAATCCTTGTTGTGTCAGACTGTACAATCCTTGTTGTGTCAGACTGTGCAATCCTTGATGTGTCAGACTGTACAATCCTTGTTGTGTCAGACTGTACAATCCTTGTTGTGTCAGACTGTACAATCTTTGTTGTGTCAGACTGTACAATCCTTGATGTGTCAGACTGTACAATCCTTGTTGCGTCAGATTGCACAATCTTTGTTGTGTCAGACTGTACAATCCTTGTTGTGTCAGACTGTATAATCCATGTTGTGTCAAATTTTACAATCGTTGTTGTGTCAGATTTTACAACCCTTGTTGTGACTAATTTTATGATGGTTCGCTGCTAGTAAGCAAAAGATAAAAAAGACCCGTATGAGCTTTTTAGAAAAAGAGTTCGTTAACAGACAAAAAACAGAGATAGTTCTTTGTCACAAAAAATTCCAAAAAAATCCTACCCTGAGTTTTCCTGCTCCCAGCAAAAAAACAGAAGCCAATAATGCTACCAATAAATGCAGGATGCATATTAATGGGACTAGGAAAAAAATTTGGACCGACACAGGAAGCGCCGCCTCTTTCTCACTGTAAGCGACGCTCCCTACCCCGTTTCCCAACGAATTTTGGGAGGTCCCAACAACTGGTACAAGTTAGTGACTGCAGAGGCGGCAGACAGACAGCCAACCCCAGATCCCCTTAACTCCCCCAAGCAGACAAAAGGTCGCCTAGCTTTGGCTTTTCCGCATTTTCCTATAACGCTAAGGGTAGGAAATGAACCCTAACCTTACCAGATCCCATGAATATTTCTCCCCAACCCACTCACAACAGCCATTTATAGATTAAGAATCGGAATGATGCTATATTTATGATTAGTAATGAGTCACTCAACCCACTGGTTGGGGAAGGCCTCACCTCTTCCCCTAAGTTTTATGGCAGAGGTCAAAGTACAAAGACCCCTGCTGTGCATTTAAATGTCATACTTGCCCAGCACAATATGACGCCTCGCATGGAATATATAAAACACGAGCAGCACTAGATGAAATCTTGAATAAAGAGGCCGCCGATTTCGAGACTAGATAAACAATTTAGTCTTTGTTTTAGTAGTAGTTTTAAAAGAACTGGACAAAGAGCTGGCGACAATGCACTCTGGGAAACATACACAAATTGGCAGACAAAGACCCAGGCAAAAATGCAGAGACGGAAAAAACAAATTTAATTTCTTCTAACCGAAAGTCCTTTAGAAAAAGTGAGAGCCTTGGCAAAGTAAGTTCAATTTTTAACTAATCAGTGAAGTAAAGCATTTTTTACTTTAAAGTACTACAGAAGGCACACGTTGTGTACAATTTGCCACCATGTCTTACAAAGAATGTTACTATTATATGACATTATGCACTAATGCAAATGGCACTCCATTTTTAAAAATTACACTCGTCATAGACAAATGACACTCATTTCTACAAATGGCACTCATTATCCACAAATGGCACTCACAATCAATAAATGGCACTCACAATCAATAAATGGCAGTCACAATCAATAAATGGCACTCAAAATCAATAAATGGCACTCAAAATCAATAAATGGCACTCACAATCAATAAATGGCACTCATAATCAATAAATGGCAGTCATAATCAATAAATAGCACTCACAGTCAATAAATGGCACTCAAAATCAATATATGGCACTTATAATCAATAAACGGCACTCATAATTAATAAATGGCATTAATTATCTACAAATGGCACAAACGGCACTCATCATCTACTCTTACAAATGACGCAATCAACTCACAGTTCTTTGCTCAGTTCGGCCGCCGCCGCTTTCAACTGCGCTCTCATCGCCGCCGCCGCCGCCGCCGCCGCCGCCGCCGCCCAGGTTGGCGAGGCCGCTGTCGTTGAATCTGCCGACAGCGCCGCCGCCGGGCGAGGTCAGCGGACTGCCGCCGTTTGCGACGCAGCCGACGCCGGGCGCCGCTGTTTGGGCCGGAGGGGCAGCCCAGCTCCAGCCCTCGGCCAGGACGTAGGGATCCTCCTGGAATCGCTTCCTCAGACCGGCCATCATTGAGATCGAGCTATGGGGGAGGATTCGAGACAGGAGTTCATTAAGTTGGGTAAACGGTCTGAGCAACTATACTCTTATTTTAAGGGACAAGTGCTTCGTCATCTAATCAGTATCTTTTAAATCAAGAAGTCATAAGCTAAAAATGACACCGAAAAAAAGTTGAAACTTTAACCAAGGTGGTAGTGTACACTAAAATGGTACTATAAGCTACAAAATGGCACACTAAAATACAAAATGGCACTTTCTACTAAAAATGGCACTCTGAACGACAAAAATTGGCACTCCTAAACTACAAAATGGCGTTTTAAACGACAAAATGGCATTCCTAAACAACAAAGGGGCACTCTTTAATGACAAAAGGGCACGTTTAAACGGCAAAACGGCACTCTAAAACAACAAAATGGCACTCTAAAACAACAAAATGGCACTCAAAACTACAAAATGGCGTTATAAACGGCTAAATGGCACTCTTAAACTACAAAATGACACTTTAACTGCAAAATGGCACCTTAAACTACAAAATGGCACTCTTAAACTAAAAAAATGGCATTCTTAACTTCAAAATGGCACTTCAAACTACAAAATGGCACTTAAAAACGGCAAAAGGCGCCCATCCGCGACCCCCAACTCACGATTCCGGCCGTCTTCCCTGACCGCCGCCGCCGACACCTGCCCCAGACTTCCTCCTCTCCTCGACAGCGCCGGTGGCTGGTGGCCGTCTGTCGTCATCAGGCGACGCCGCCGAGGAACCGGAGGATCGTCCGGCGTGGAAGCAGCTCAAAGGGCGAAGTACACGGCGTACTCTCTGAGCTCGGGAGCTTTTGACGTTGCCGCCGCCGCCGCCGCCACCGGATTCGAGGTTTCGAGTTCTGAGCATAGTGAAAAACTCAATTCAGCTACACGAAAGCACACGCTTAGAAAACAAAGCAAGAAATATTTCTTTTAAAAGCAGAAGGAATTTCCTAGCCGATCTATAGCCGAAAAACGCGCAACTCAACACGCATCGGAATTTTAGGGACTGCTCAAATTTAACCGACAAAGACTGACTGACTCGAATGGAATTTTTTCGCTGTTAAATTTGAAACATAAAAAAGCGATTAATTTTTGTTACGGATAATGCTTAAATGCTGGTGCGTTTGCCGGGTCGGTGTTTGTTCGTCAAAGCAGAAAGATTTTTCAGGGCCAGGGAGGGAGGCGTGGGTTGGTGCCCCCTGTGCAGGAAGCCCCCTCTCTCTTAAATGTGAATAATCTATCAGCCATTGGGTCTTGGTGACGCACAGAGAGGAGGTGCTTGCGTGTACGCGAAAACCCGTCTCCCCTCTTTCTGCCTGGCCTCTCTCTCTCTCTTTTATCCTCTAACTAAAGCCAAGTGCGGACAGGATAGAGGAGGGACGTACTAGCACACAGTTCCTATCTGCCTTCCCTAAGCTCTTAACTCTAACCCCTGGAAACAAAGATCCAAAATTGGGGCGTAGTTTATCTTGCCTACTATAGTATAGTAAAAAGGTGTATGCTGAAGTCCGTAATTTTGTGTGCTGCTGCAGAATGGCCACTGACGTCACCTTAAACCTGATCAATCTTGATGTACAACACCTGTACAACCTCTGTACAACGAGATGACTTATATTAGATACAAATGAATTTCTGTGCTATGCAAAAATTGTCTGTCTACGAAGATTCCTTTATCACAGAAACTGATAATATCACTCGGCACCCATCATAAGATCGGTACAGTCTCTCTATAAACATTTTAAATGCGAATGTAATCTATATATATATATATGATTCCAGATGAATCAGTTCTACAAGTTTTGTAAATGAATGGCAGATTTAATGTGAAGTATAGCGGAATCAAATGACTCATCATTAGCCATTTTTATTTATATTGCCTAAATTTTTATAGCGTACATATTTTATTACATTACATATTGGTTGGTTTCGACGAAAATAAAAATGTCAAATTTAGGTCTTGTTCGTTACTTGTTCTTTACGTAACTTCACCTCCTTACTACTTCCCCAAAATTTTTTTGTCAACTGAATTTTTTAGCTCAAAATTTATTCACTCAAGCAGAATAATTTAGTTAGTTATTTATGAATTATAATTTAATAATGAACTATCTGCAAAAATTAAAATATATTCAAACAAATAAAACTACTTAAAGTACTAAAAACTACAAAATAGAACAACATTTTAGCCAGTTCCTTATTCCTTCAACAAACAGCCTCCTTCGTACCCTCTTTCCGACTATTCTCTGTGTAGCCTCTTTCTGACTTCTCTCTACCCTCTCTCTGACTTCTCTCTACCCTCTTTCTGACTTCACTCTACCCTCTCTCTGACTTCTCTCTACCCTCTTTCTGACTTCTCTCTACCCTCTCTCTGACTTCTCTCTACCCTCTTTCTGACTTCTATCTACCCTTCTTTTAGACACTCGGCACCCTATAATCTATTCTTATGTCCGAGTAAAGTTCAAAAGACGGCTTTTTTCGAAAATAAATGAACAACTTAATATTGATATGAATAGCTGTATACAGTAGTAAAAATAATTTTGGTATAACTAATAGTTTAATTACTCAAGAAACTGCGTCAGTACAAAGAGAGTTGTTTAAAACGAAAATTTTTCTAATAGGTTGGTAAAAAGCGATTCAATAAAAATAGAGGTCTCACATGAAAACAGTGAGAATTCATTGATTTGACTATTTAGATGCTAATACGCCCATAACTGAGTATTTGTTGACTGATTGATAGCACTATTCGCTAATTAAAACATGGCAGACTTATAAAGCAATATTTCTAGCATAAATTATGCCGGCAGTTGCGGCAGCTAAGGGTGAGAGGGATTTCGCTTTTCAAAAGGATTATTATCATATAATTAGTTCGATTGCAGCTGTTTACAGATGTAGAGCGTCCAGTTGCTTCTGCACCTCAGCAAACACTTCGTCCACTGAGCCTGAGGCGTCCACCTGGAAGGTGAAGGGAGATGAAGCTCCTAAGCCGAGGGGATTAGTGAGACATAGTATAAGGCTCTTCAGCTCTCGGTCAACCCTCGCCTTCTTTGGATCCTGGCTCCGTCTTCTGCCCTTCTTTGTCTCTCTCACCTGTCTCCCTCTCTCACCTGCCTCTCTCACCTGTCTCCCTCTCTCACCTGTCTCCCTTTCTCACCTGTCTCCCTTTCTCACCTGTCTCCCTCTCTCACCTGTCTCCCTCTCTTACCTGTCTCCCTCTCTCACCTGTCTCCCTTTCTCACCCTCTCTCGCCTTATCTTATTTGTCTCCCTCTCTCACCTTTCTCCCTCTCTCGTCTGTCTCCCTCTCTCGTCTGTCTCCCTCTCTCACCTGTCTCCCTCTCTCACCTGTCTCCCTCTCTCACCTGTCTCCCTCTCTCACCTGTCTCCCTCTCTCACCTGTCTCCCTCTCTCACCTGTCTCCCTCTCTCACCCGTCTCCCTCTCTCACCTGTCTACCTCTCTCACCTGTCTCCCTCTCTCACCCGTCTCCCTCTCTCACCTGTCTACCTCTCTCACCCGTCTCCCTCTCTCACCTGTCTCCCTCTCTCACCCGTCTCCCTCTCTCACCTGTCTACCTCTTTCACCTGTCTCCCTCTCTCGTCTGTATCCCTCTCTCGTCTGTCTCCCTCTCTCGTCTGTCTCCCTCTCTCACCTGTCTCCCTCTCTCACCTGTCTCCCTCTCTCACCTGTCTCCCTCTCTCACCTGTCTACCTTTCTCACCTGTCTCCCTCTCTCACCTGTCTCCCTCTCTCACCTGTCTCCCTCTCTCACCTGTCTCCCTCTCTCGTCTGTCTCCCTCTCTCGTCTGTCTCCCTCTCTCGTCTGTCTCCCTCTCTCGTCTGTCTCCCTCTCTCGTCTGTCTCCCTCTCTCGCCTGTCTCCCTCTCTCGTCTGTCTCCCTCTCTCGTCTGTCTCCCTCTCTCGTCTGTCTCCCTCTCTCATCTGTCTCAATCTCTCATCTGTCGCCCTCTTTCCTTTGTCTACCTCTGATTCGCTTCCCTCTACCTCTCCACCATCTCTGTCCCTGCTCTATCTCTCTCCTCTCCTACGGATCTTACAATGCCCTTCTGTCTCACAAACCACCCCATTCAGCCGTATCAATAAATGACTCCCTTGCGACACAACTAACCTGGATGACCTTTCCTTGACTCTTGTAGTGCTCAATGACGGGCTTAGTGAGCTGCTGGAAGGTGTTGAATCGTTTTTTAATCGTAGCCTCGTTGTCGTCCACTCGACCGCTAGTTTCGCCGCGTTTCAGCAGCCTCTGCTGCATTACCTCCTCGGAGACGTCGAAAAATAGCACAGCCTTGCAGGGCACCAGCTCCGATTCGAAACGGACTCCCTGACAGAGGGGGAGGTGGAAGGGATTAAGATAGGATGGGAAACGGATTGAGACGGGATGGGAATAACGGATTAAGACAGGATGCAAAACAGATTAGGATGCAGAAAGGATTAAGACAGGATAGGGAACGGATTAAGACAGGATGCAAAACAGATTAGGATGCAGAACGTATTAAGACAGGATGCAGAACGGATTAAGATAGGATACAGAACGGATTAAGACAGGATGGGGAACGGATTAAGACAGGATGCAAAACAGATTAGGATGCAGAAAGGTTTAAGTCAGGACAGTGAACGGATTAAGACAGGATTCAAAACAGATTAGGACAGGATACATAACGGATTAAGATAGGACGCAGAACGGATTAAAACAGGATGGGGAACGGATTAAGACAGGATGGGGAATCGGACTAAGACAGGATGCAAAACAGATTAGGACAGGATGCAGAACGGATTAAGATAGGAAACAGAACGGATTAAGACAGTATGGGGAACGGATTAAGACAGGATGCAAAACAGATTAGGACAGGATGCAGAACGGATTAAGATAGGAAACAGAACGGATTAAGACAGTATGGGGAACGGATTAAGACAGGATGGGGAATCGGACTAAGACAGGATGCAAAACAGATTAGGACAGGATGCAGAACGGATTAAGATAGGAAACAGAACGGATTAAGACAGTATGGGGAACGGATTAAGACAGGATGCAAAACAGATTAGGACAGGATGCAGAACGGATTAAGATAGGATACAGAACGGATTAAGACAGGATGGGGAACGGATTAAGACAGGATGCAAAACAGATTAGGATGCAGAAAGGATTAAGACAGGATAGGGAACGGATTAAGACAGGATGCAAAACAGATTAGGACAGGATACATAACGCATTAAGACAGGATGGGGAACGGATTAAGACAGGATGGGGAACGGATTAAGACAGGATGCAGAACGGATTAAGACAGGATGGGAACGGATTAAGGCAGGATGGTGAACGGATTAGGAGCCTGAGTATGGTAACGGGTAAGCAGCGTGTAAAATTGGGATTAAAAGCTCCGAAATCCTCAGCCGCACCTGCTCCAACTCCCTCGGATAGCCGTCAATAAGGAAGCCCTTGGCCCCGGCGGCGCCCTTGGCCAGCATGGCATCCCGGATCAGTTCCAGCACGATGTCCAACGAAACCAGCTCGCCGCTCTCCATGATGGCTTTCAGCCGGTTGCCGCGCTCCGATCCGGAGGCCACCTCGGCACGGAGCAGGTCGCCCGAGGACAGGTGGGCGAGCCCGTACTTGGCAACAATGCGCTCGCACTGGGTGCCCTTGCCGCTGCCTGGGCCGCCTGGAGAATGAGCGATTTTGGTCAGGGGGTGAGAGTCAGGATTCGGGTGGGGATAGACGGGTCTGACAGGGTGAGATAGACGGGTCTGACTGGGTGAGACATACGAATCTGACGGGGTGAGATAGACGGGTCTGACAGGGTGAGATAGACGGGTCTGACAGGGTGAGATAGACGGGTCTGACGGGGTGAGATAGACGGGTCTGACAGGGTGAGATAGACGTGTCTGATGGGGTGAGAGAGACGGATCTGACAGGGTGAGATAGACGGGTCTGATGGGGTGAGATAGACGGGTCTGACGGGGTGAGATAGACGGGTCTGACAGGGTGAGATAGACGGATCTGACAGGGTGAGATAGAGGGGTCTGACGGAGTGAGATAGACGGGTCTGACGGGGTGAGATAGACGGATCTGACGGGGTGAGATAGACGGGTCTGACGGGGTGAGATAGACGGGTCTGACGGGGTGAGATAGACGGGTCTGACGGGGTGAGATTGACGGATATGACAGGGTGAGACAGACGGATATGACAGGGTGAGACAGACGGATATGACAGGGTGAGATAGATGGGTCTGACGGAGTGAGATAGACGGGTCTGACAGGGTGAGACAGACGGGTCTGACGGGGTGAGATAGATGGATCTGACAGGGTAAAGTAGAAGGATTTTGACAGGGTGAAACTGTGAGACACACGAATCAGACCATTATAGATAAAAATAAACATCAAGAATCGCTGATTTACATATTTAAAATTTTACAAATCAAATGTTAAAACTCACCCAGCACGAAGATCACCTTGGTGTCTTTCAGTTGGTCAACTAAAAAAATCCGATTTACACAATTTTAACAACCGATTGATTCTATAGATCGCATACAGATAAAATAGAGTAGATTATACCTACATGTACATTTAGCTACTTACCCGGAGCCATGTCAAAACAAGCCGTTCAGTTTAATACAGAGAGCGACACGCGTCACAAAAACCACGGATGGAGTTAGCGGCGCTGTTCCTCAGCTTTATGGGCTACTGGCCTAGCATTTTCAACGGATGGGGGGTTGGCTGGTCGGTCGGGAAGAAGTCCTACTGGAGGTGGGGTGGCGGGAAGGGAGAGGAAAGGGATCCGATGGGGGGAATCAAAATGTTCGCCCGGTAGACGCACATGGACACTGAGAGACCAGGCTGGAGAAGCCGTACAAAAAACCGACAACTCTGCAGCAGATCCGGGATCTGGAAGCGAATGTCCACACTTTGGCTACCCAAGTCAGTCCCCCCCAGACGTAAGTAGCGTACAATCCAGTCAATATCCCAATATCCCCAAAAATCTCTGAATGTCAACCAATTGCGAAGATCTGCAACTGCCGCAAAACTTCTGTTCGTTCGTTCAGTGCAGTTCAGTACTGTACCTTACTGTACGTTTCTAATACGATAAAGAATTTCAAGCCACGTTAATTTCGAATTCATGACCAAAATTCTACAATAGCAAGGTGAGATTCTTGAAAACCAACACAAGAATCTGAAGTATAAGCATGAGGTTCTTATCCAAATTAAAGGGTGAGATTCATAGACAGATGAGTCTGAAAAAGGGTGAGATTCTTTTGATATGAGAGTCTTGCAGACACTGATAAGAGTCTGAAAAGGGTGAGATTCTTTTGATATGAGAGTCCTACAGACACGGATAAGTCTGAAAAGGGTGAGATTCTTTTGATATGAGAGTCCTACAGACACGGATAAGTCTGAAAAGGGTGAGATTCTTTTGATATGAGAGTCCTACAGACACGGATAAGTCTGAAAGGGTGAGATTCTTTTGATATAAGAGTCCTACAGACACGGATAAGTCTGAAAAGGGTGAGATTCTTTTGATATGAGAGTCTTACAGACACGGATAAGTCTGAAAAGGGTGAGATTCTTTTGATATGAGAGTCTTGCAGACACTGATAAGAGTCTGAAAAAGGGTGAGATTCTTTTGATATGAGAGTCCTACAGACACGGATAAGTCTGAAAGGGTGAGATTCTTTTGATATAAGAGTCCTACAGACACGGATAAGAGTCTGAAAAGGTTGAGATTCTTTTGATATGAGAGTCTTGCAAACACGGATCAGAGTTGCCAAAAATAAGTCTGAACAAATAATACTTCTATTTATGAGAACTTTCGGATTAAGCAAAGTCAATTTAATATCCCGAATCGCAGTTCTTTTTCAATATATTTATTCAGGGCATAACCAGCACCCATGAAACATAGGATGTATATAGGCTTTAACTTCGCAATAAATATGTCAATAAATACAAACAAAAGTGTAAATAAAAGACATAATCAAAAAGCTGCATTATTAGAGATGAATTTTGTAATAAAAAGAAAACAGGAAATGACTCAGAATCAAATAACAGCGCATGGAAGCACAACTGGAAGCGAAAGAAAGCCAACTCGAAAAAACTGTGACCGCTGGCTACTGGGTAGCGACCAATTTCAGCAAACTCGGAATGAAAAAATTCGTCTAAAAATTTGGCTGCAGCATGACAAGAATCTCTAAACAAGTCGACGAATCAACCTATCAGAAATCGACGAATCAATCTATCAGAAATCGACGAATCAATCTATCAGAAATCGACGAATCAATCTATCAGAAATCGACGAATCAATCTATCAGAAATCGACGAATCAATCTATCAGAAATCGACGAATCAATCTATCAGAAATCGACGAATCAACCAATGAGAAATCGACGAATCAACCAATAAGAAATCGACGAATCATCCAATAAGAAATCGACGAATCAACCTATCAGAAATCGACGAATCAATCAATCAATCAGAAATCGAAGAATCAACCTATCAGAAATCGACGAATCAATCAATCAGAAATCGACGAATCAACCTATCAGAAATCGACGAATCAATCAATCAGAAATCGACGAATCAACCTATCAGAAATCGACGAATCATCCAATAAGAAATCGACGAATCAACCTATCAGAAATCGACGAATCATCCAATAAGAAATCGACGAATCAACCTATCAGAAATCGACGAATCAATCAATCAGAAATCGACGAATCAACCTATCAGAAATCGACGAATCAATCAATCAATCAGAAATCGAAGAATCAACCTATCAGAAATCGACGAATCAATCAATCAGAAATCGACAAATCAACCTAGAAGAATTAGACGAATCAACATTTTAGAAATCGACGAATCATCCTATAAGAAATCGACGAATCAACCTATCAGAAATTGACGAATCAGCCTAGCAGGATTAGACGAATCAACCTTTTAGAAATCGACGAATCAATCTAACCAGATGTTCAACAATCAGATTGGAATGCTGAAATTGCTTCGCAGCCACAAGGAAAGCTAAATGGTCACTAAATGACACAGCCTCACATGGCTTGATTACCTTGGATAAAATCAATAACGCTGAAACAAACATACGGCAGTTGATACATAATATTTCGATTTACAATAAGCGCAAAAAGTCGCACTAAATAATGCCCCGGCAATGGCAATTGGAAGCAAAAGTTTTGCTGTTAAAAAAAAGACCCACACGCTGCTACAGGGAAATAACGGGAGATTCTCAGTGGCAGCAATGGCAGACAAAATTGACTTAGACAACACGATAAATAAAATTAGTTTTGTTAAATTAATAAAATGAGCAAACTATTTTCGCTATAATAACACCGCTTTATAACGCATTCGAATGTTAAAAAAATACATCGGAACTACAAAAACAGTACGTTACTTAAAACAAGGACAATTGGTTAGTCATCTTTAGTACTTAAAAAATTTATGAGCAAATTTGATTTTTGTTATTCTTAAAAAAACCTTCTCACGAATGTTATTAGAAGGGATAAACAACTTGTGCAGGCTAGATAGATAACAACGGAACGATAAATTATTTAATTACAAATAACAGAAAAAATGTTTGGTTAAAATCACAAAATAAAGTAAAACTAAAAGTAGCTAAAAGTTTTCTTGTGTGTACAATTGTACAAAATTGTATTTAATAAGGGGGTTGATCCCTAAGAAGCTGATCACAGCAATACCGGAAAATCCTTTGATACTTTTAATTATATCACATGAGAATTCAAGAATGAGAAAAAATTATACAACCCTACGATCTCAAAATATCCCTAATCCAAGGATTTGAAAAAATCTCTAAATATCCGAATCTTAAAACTCTTAACATC
>CATNEM010000095.1:165000-312500 GCA_950096795.1 Macrostomum cliftonense | reverse complement strand
ATTCGGCCCTCAAGCTTGCCGAGCAGATTCAATGCCAGCTTCAATTTTTTCAGCGAGTCAACAAAGTCGTCGGTGCCGGGCAGAGCTGGCGTCGATTGTTGCTGCGACGGCGAATGACGGCCGGAGCGGTGCGACCTCGGCGTAGCGGGCCGCTGCTGCTGCTGCTGCTGCTGCTGGAGGCGCAGGGCGAATGCCTCGACCTCTTCCAGGCACCGGTTGAGAACCTTGTTGGAAAGAATTTAGGATAATCAACAATAATTCATGGCTGGCTGTTTAGTATCTACCAAAACTAACTTCCTTATCTACCTAGACTACCCTCCTTATCTACTTTGACTACCCTACTTATCTACTTTGACTACCCTCCCTATCTATCTAGACTACCCTCTTATCTACCTAGACTACCCTCCTTATCTACCCAACTACCATGTTTATTTACCTAGATTACCCTCCTTATCTACTAGAACCAGACTAACGTCCTTATCCACCTAGACTACCCGACTAATCAAACCATCACAAACAAAGTACCCACACACCGCCAAGACTATTCCTCAGCCAGTCTCACCTGCACCAAAAATCCCGCATCCTGAGATTCCTCAGATCCACCGCCGCCACCGCCAGCATCCTGTTGACTCAACTGGTGCAGCTCCTTGGCCAGCTGACTGGCGGGCAGAGAGGCGGGCAGCTGAAAGATGTGCATCTCCCAGGAGGCGCCTTCCGACTGCAAGCTGAACATCAACAAATTATCGTTACCGCCTTCGTAGGCCAACGGCTGACGCATTGATTTGATGGGAAAATTTTCCATCAGCTGGTTGCTAGCCGGATCTATAACGCGAAGAGCGCCGGCGTTGCCACCTAGCAACCGAAGTCGACACTGGGTACCGCCGGCGCCACTGAGCTCCATCTGTCGCAGACGTTGAAGACCTTTTTCCGGAGTTAGCTGGCCAAAACCGGATGTTAAACTGGCCAGATGGCGGACCTGAATGTCGCGAATAATTGCTGGAGAGGGTTGCTGTTGCTGCTGTGGCTGAAGCTGGCGCATCGTAGCCATGGCTGATAATTACTGCACTGCCAATCAGGTCGATTGCCGGGTAAAAGGCCTCACGAAAGGCCAAAAACTTTTGGCTGCAATAGCGAAATCAGCTTTTCTTGTTAAGTTAATTCTAATATATTTCAGAACAAATAGCTTAAGGGCGATTCTTATAGCAGCGTAGGGGTGATTCTTATAGTAGCTTAGGGGGATTCTTATAGTAGCTTAGGGTGATTCTTATAGTAGCTTAAGGGCGATTCTTATAGTAGCTTAGGGGTGATTCTTATAGTAGCTTAGGGGGATTCTTATGGTAGCTTAGGGTGATTCTTATAGTAGCTTAAGGGCGATTCTTATAGTAGCTTAGGGGTGATTCTTATAGTAGCTTAGGGTGATTCTTATGGTAGCTTAGGGGTGATTCTTATAGTAGCTTAGGGGGATTCTTATAGTAGCTTAGGGTGATTCTTATAGTAGCTTAAGGGCGATTCTTATAGTAGCTTAGGGGCGATTCTTATAGTAGCTTAGGGGGATTCTTATGGTAGCTTAGGGTGATTCTTATAGTAGCTTAAGGGCGATTCTTATAGTAGCTTAGGGGTGATTCTTATAGTAGCTTAGGGGGATTCTTATAGTAGCTTAGGGGTGATTCTTATAGTAGCTTAAGGGCGATTCTTATAGCAGCTTAGGGGGATTCTTATGGTAGCTTAGGGGCGATTCTTATAGTAGCTTAAGGGCGATTCTTATAGTAGCTTACGGGTGATTCTTATAGTAGCTTAGGGGGATTCTTATGGTAGCTTAGGGGTGATTCTTATAGTAGCTTAAGGGCGATTCTTATAGCAGCTTAGGGGGATTCTTATGGTAGATTAGGGGTGATTCTTATGGTAGCTTAGGGGGATTCTTATAGTAGCTTAGGGGGATTCTTATGGTAGCTTAGGGGCGATTCTTATAGTAGCTTAGGGGTGATTCTTATGGTAGCTTAGGGGGATTCTTATAGTAGCTTAGGGGGATTCTTATGGTAGCTTAGGGGTGATTCTTATGGTAGCTTAAGGGCGATTCTTATAGTAGCTTAGGGGGATTCTTATGGTAGCTTAGGGGTGATTCTTATGGTAGCTTAGGGGGATTCTTATAGTAGCTTAGGGGGATTCTTATGGTAGCTTAGGGGCGATTCTTATGGTAGCTTAGAGGCGATTCTTATGGTAGCTTAGGGGCGATTCTTATAGCAGCTTAGGGGCGATTCTTATAGTAGCTTAGGGGTGATTCTTATAGTAGCTTAGGGGGATTCTTATGGTAGCTTAGGGGCGATTCTTATGGTAGCTTAGGGGCGATTCTTATAGCAGCTTAGGGGCGATTCTTATAGTAGCTTAGGGGTGATTCTTATAGTAGCTTAGGGGTGATTCTTATGGTAGCTTAGGGGTGATTCTTATAGTAGCTTAGGGGTGATTCTTATAGTAGCTTAAGGGCGATTCTTATAGTAGCTTAGGGGTGATTCTTATAGTAGCTTAGGGGTGATTCTTATAGTAGCTTAGGGGCGATTCTTATGGTAGCTTAGGGGCGATTCTTATGGTAGCTTAGGGGCGATTCTTATAGCAGCTTAGGGGCGATTCTTATGGTAGCTTAGGGGTGATTCTTATAGTAGCTTAGGGGTGATTCTTATAGTAGCTTAAGGGCGATTCTTATAGTAGCTTAGGGGTGATTCTTATAGTAGCTTAGGGGTGATTCTCAAGGTAGCTTAGGGGGATTCTTATGGTAGCTTAGGGTGATTCTTATGGTAGCTTAGGGGTGATTCTTATAGTAGCTTAGGGGCGATTCTCAAGATAGCTTAGGGGGATTCTTATGGTAGCTTAGGGTGATTCTTATGGTAGCTTAGGGGTGATTCTTATGGTAGCTTAGGGGGATTCTTATAGTAGCTTAGGGGGATTCTTATGGTAGCTTAGGGGCGATTCTTATGGTAGCTTAGAGGCGATTCTTATGGTAGCTTAGGGGCGATTCTTATAGCAGCTTAGGGGCGATTCTTATAGTAGCTTAGGGGTGATTCTTATAGTAGCTTAGGGGGATTCTTATGGTAGCTTAGGGGCGATTCTTATGGTAGCTTAGGGGCGATTCTTATAGCAGCTTAGGGGCGATTCTTATAGTAGCTTAGGGGTGATTCTTATAGTAGCTTAGGGGTGATTCTTATGGTAGCTTAGGGGTGATTCTTATAGTAGCTTAGGGGTGATTCTTATAGTAGCTTAAGGGCGATTCTTATAGTAGCTTAGGGGTGATTCTTATAGTAGCTTAGGGGTGATTCTTATAGTAGCTTAGGGGCGATTCTTATGGTAGCTTAGAGGCGATTCTTATGGTAGCTTAGGGGCGATTCTTATAGCAGCTTAGGGGCGATTCTTATGGTAGCTTAGGGGTGATTCTTATAGTAGCTTAGGGGTGATTCTTATGGTAGCTTAGGGGTGATTCTTATAGTAGCTTAGGGGTGATTCTTATAGTAGCTTAAGGGCGATTCTTATAGTAGCTTAGGGGTGATTCTTATAGTAGCTTAGGGGTGATTCTCAAGGTAGCTTAGGGGGATTCTTATGGTAGCTTAGGGTGATTCTTATGGTAGCTTAGGGGTGATTCTTATAGTAGCTTAGGGGCGATTCTCAAGGTAGCTTAGGGGGATTCTTACGGTAGCTTAGGGTGATTCTTATGGTAGCTTAGGGGTGATTCTTATAGTAGCTTAGGGGGATTCTTATGGTAGCTTAGGGGTGATTCTTATAGTAGCTTAGGGGGATTCTTATGGTAGCTTAGGGGTGATTCTTATAGTAGCTTAGGGGGATTCTTATGGTAGCTTAGGGGCGATTCTCAAGATAGCTTAGGGGCGATTCTTATAGTAGCTTAGGGGTGATTCTTATGAGTAGCTTAGGGGTGATTCTTATAGTAGCTTAGGGGTGATTCTTATAGTAGCTTAGGGGCGATTCTTATAGTAGCTTAGGGGCGATTCTTATAGTAGCTTAGGGGCGATTCTTATAGTAGCTTAGGGGTGATTCTATATAGTAGCTTAGGGGGATTCTTATGGTAGCTTAGGGGCGATTCTTATGGTAGCTTAGGGGCGATTCTTATAGCAGCTTAGGGGCGATTCTTATAGTAGCTTAGGGGTGATTCTTATAGTAGCTTAGGGGTGATTCTTATGGTAGCTTAGGGGTGATTCTTATAGTAGCTTAGGGGTGATTCTTATAGTAGCTTAAGGGCGATTCTTATAGTAGCTTAGGGGTGATTCTTATAGTAGCTTAGGGGTGATTCTTATAGTAGCTTAGGGGGCGATTCTTATGGTAGCTTAGGGGCGATTCTTATGGTAGCTTAGGGGCGATTCTTATAGCAGCTTAGGGGCGATTCTTATGGTAGCTTAGGGGTGATTCTTATAGTAGCTTAGGGGTGATTCTTATAGTAGCTTAAGGGCGATTCTTATAGTAGCTTAGGGGTGATTCTTATAGTAGCTTAGGGGTGATTCTCAAGGTAGCTTAGGGGGATTCTTATGGTAGCTTAGGGTGATTCTTATGGTAGCTTAGGGGTGATTCTTATAGTAGCTTAGGGGCGATTCTCAAGATAGCTTAGGGGGATTCTTATGGTAGCTTAGGGTGATTCTTATGGTAGCTTAGGGGTGATTCTTATGGTAGCTTAGGGGGATTCTTATAGTAGCTTAGGGGGATTCTTATGGTAGCTTAGGGGCGATTCTTATGGTAGCTTAGAGGCGATTCTTATGGTAGCTTAGGGGCGATTCTTATAGCAGCTTAGGGGCGATTCTTATAGTAGCTTAGGGGTGATTCTTATAGTAGCTTAGGGGGATTCTTATGGTAGCTTAGGGGCGATTCTTATGGTAGCTTAGGGGCGATTCTTATAGCAGCTTAGGGGCGATTCTTATAGTAGCTTAGGGGTGATTCTTATAGTAGCTTAGGGGTGATTCTTATGGTAGCTTAGGGGTGATTCTTATAGTAGCTTAGGGGTGATTCTTATAGTAGCTTAAGGGCGATTCTTATAGTAGCTTAGGGGTGATTCTTATAGTAGCTTAGGGGTGATTCTTATAGTAGCTTAGGGGCGATTCTTATGGTAGCTTAGGGGCGATTCTTATGGTAGCTTAGGGGCGATTCTTATAGCAGCTTAGGGGCGATTCTTATGGTAGCTTAGGGGTGATTCTTATAGTAGCTTAGGGGTGATTCTTATGGTAGCTTAGGGGTGATTCTTATAGTAGCTTAGGGGTGATTCTTATAGTAGCTTAAGGGCGATTCTTATAGTAGCTTAGGGGTGATTCTTATAGTAGCTTAGGGGTGATTCTCAAGGTAGCTTAGGGGGATTCTTATGGTAGCTTAGGGTGATTCTTATGGTAGCTTAGGGGTGATTCTTATAGTAGCTTAGGGGCGATTCTCAAGGTAGCTTAGGGGGATTCTTACGGTAGCTTAGGGTGATTCTTATGGTAGCTTAGGGGTGATTCTTATAGTAGCTTAGGGGGATTCTTATGGTAGCTTAGGGGTGATTCTTATAGTAGCTTAAGGGCGATTCTTATAGTAGCTTAGGGGGATTCTTATGGTAGCTTAGGGGTGATTCTTATAGTAGCTTAGGGGGATTCTTATGGTAGCTTAGGGGTGATTCTTATGGTAGCTTAGGGGCGATTCTTATAGTAGCTTAGGGGTGATTCTTATAGTAGCTTAGGGGTGATTCTTATGGTAGCTTAGGGGGATTCTTATAGTAGCTTAGGGGTGATTCTTATAGTAGCTTAGGGGTGATTCTTATAGTAGCTTAGGGGCGATTCTTATAGTAGCTTAGGGGCGATTCTTATAGTAGCTTAGGGGTGATTCTTATAGTAGCTTAGGGGGATTCTTATGGTAGCTTAGGGGTGATTCTTATAGGTAGCTTAGGGGCGATTCTTATAGTAGCTTAGGGGCGATTCTCAAGATAGCTTAGGGGCGATTCTTATAGTAGCTTAGGGGTGATTCTTATAGTAGCTTAGGGGTGATTCTTATAGTAGCTTAGGGCGGATTCTTATGGTAGCTTAGGGGCGATTCTTATGGTAGCTTAGGGGCGATTCTTATAGTCAGCTTAGGGGCGATTCTTATGGTAGCTTAGGGGTGATTCTTATAGTAGCTTAGGGGTGATTCTTATAGTAGCTTAAGGGCGATTCTTATAGTAGCTTAGGGGTGATTCTTATAGTAGCTTAGGGGTGATTCTCAAGGTAGCTTAGGGGGATTCTTATGGTAGCTTAGGGTGATTCTTATGGTAGCTTAGGGGTGATTCTTATAGTAGCTTAGGGGCGATTCTCAAGATAGCTTAGGGGGATTCTTATGGTAGCTTAGGGTGATTCTTATGGTAGCTTAGGGGTGATTCTTATGGTAGCTTAGGGGGATTCTTATAGTAGCTTAGGGGGATTCTTATGTAGCTTAGGGGCGATTCTTATGGTAGCTTAGAGGCGATTCTTATGGTAGCTTAGGGGCGATTCTTATAGCAGCTTAGGGGCGATTCTTATAGTAGCTTAGGGGTGATTCTTATAGTAGCTTAGGGGGATTCTTATGGTAGCTTAGGGGCGATTCTTATGGTAGCTTAGGGGCGATTCTTATAGCAGCTTAGGGGCGATTCTTATAGTAGCTTAGGGGTGATTCTTATAGTAGCTTAGGGGTGATTCTTATGGTAGCTTAGGGGTGATTCTTATAGTAGCTTAGGGGTGATTCTTATAGTAGCTTAAGGGCGATTCTTATAGTAGCTTAGGGGTGATTCTTATAGTAGCTTAGGGGTGATTCTTATAGTAGCTTAGGGGCGATTCTTATGGTAGCTTAGGGGCGATTCTTATGGTAGCTTAGGGGCGATTCTTATAGCAGCTTAGGGGCGATTCTTATGGTAGCTTAGGGGTGATTCTTATAGTAGCTTAGGGGTGATTCTTATGGTAGCTTAGGGGTGATTCTTATAGTAGCTTAGGGGTGATTCTTATAGTAGCTTAAGGGCGATTCTTATAGTAGCTTAGGGGTGATTCTTATAGTAGCTTAGGGGTGATTCTCAAGGTAGCTTAGGGGGATTCTTATGGTAGCTTAGGGTGATTCTTATGGTAGCTTAGGGGTGATTCTTATAGTAGCTTAGGGGCGATTCTCAAGGTAGCTTAGGGGGATTCTTACGGTAGCTTAGGGTGATTCTTATGGTAGCTTAGGGGTGATTCTTATAGTAGCTTAGGGGGATTCTTATGGTAGCTTAGGGGTGATTCTTATAGTAGCTTAAGGGCGATTCTTATAGTAGCTTAGGGGGATTCTTATGGTAGCTTAGGGGTGATTCTTATAGTAGCTTAGGGGGATTCTTATGGTAGCTTAGGGGTGATTCTTATGGTAGCTTAGGGGCGATTCTTATAGTAGCTTAGGGGTGATTCTTATAGTAGCTTAGGGGTGATTCTTATGGTAGCTTAGGGGGATTCTTATAGTAGCTTAGGGGGATTCTTATGGTAGCTTAGGGGTGATTCTTATGGTAGCTTAGGGGGATTCTTATAGTAGCTTAGGGGCGATTCTTATAGTAGCTTAGGGGTGATTCTTATAGTAGCTTAGGGGGATTCTTATGGTAGCTTAGGGGTGATTCTTATAGTAGCTTAGGGGCGATTCTTATAGTAGCTTAGGGGCGATTCTCAAGATAGCTTAGGGGCGATTCTTATAGTAGCTTAGGGGTGATTCTTATAGTAGCTTAGGGGTGATTCTTATAGTAGCTTAGGGGTGATTCTTATAGTAGCTTAGGGGCGATTCTTATAGTAGCTTAGGGGCGATTCTTATAGTAGCTTAGGGGCGATTCTTATAGTAGCTTAGGGGTGATTCTTATAGTAGCTTAGGGGGATTCTTATGGTAGCTTAGGGGTGATTCTTATAGTAGCTTAGGGGCGATTCTTATAGTAGCTTAGGGGCGATTCTCAAGATAGCTTAGGGGCGATTCTTATAGTAGCTTAGGGGCGATTCTCAAGATAGCTTAGGGGCGATTCTTATAGTAGCTTAGGGGTGATTCTTATAGTAGCTTAGGGGTGATTCTTATAGTAGCTTAGGGTGATTCTTATAGTAGCTTAGGGGCGATTCTTATAGTAGCTTAGGGGCGATTCTTATAGTAGCTTAGGGGCGATTCTTATAGTAGCTTAGGGGTGATTCTTATAGTAGCTTAGGGGGATTCTTATGGTAGCTTAGGGGTGATTCTTATAGTAGCTTAGGGGCGATTCTTATAGTAGCTTAGGGGTGATTCTTATAGTAGCTTAGGGGTGATTCTTATAGTAGCTTAGGGGTGATTCTTATAGTAGCTTAGGGGCGATTCTTATAGTAGCTTAGGGGCGATTCTTATAGTAGCTTAGGGGCGATTCTTATAGTAGCTTAGGGGTGATTCTTATAGTAGCTTAGGGGCGATTCTTATAGTAGCTTAGGGGCGATTCTCAAGATAGCTTAGGGGCGATTCTTATAGTAGCTTAGGGGTGATTCTTATAGTAGCTTAGGGGTGATTCTTATAGTAGCTTAGGGGTGATTCTTATAGTAGCTTAGGGGCGATTCTTATAGTAGCTTAGGGGCGATTCTTATAGTAGCTTAGGGGCGATTCTCAAGGTAGCTTAGGGGGATTCTTATACGGTAGCTTAGGGTGATTCTTATGGTAGCTTAGGGGTGATTCTTATAGTAGCTTAGGGGGATTCTTATGGTAGCTTAGGGGCGATTCTCAAGATAGCTTAGGGGCGATTCTTATAGTAGCTTAGGGGTGATTCTTATAGTAGCTTAGGGGTGATTCTTATAGTAGCTTAGGGGTGATTCTTATAGTAGCTTAGGGGCGATTCTTATAGTAGCTTAGGGGCGATTCTTATAGTAGCTTAGGGGCGATTCTTATAGTAGCTTAGGGGTGATTCTTATAGTAGCTTAGGGGGATTCTTATGGTAGCTTAGGGGTCGATTCTTATAGGTAGCTTAGGGGCGATTCTTATAGTAGCTTAGGGGCGATTCTTATAGTAGCTTAGGGGTGATTCTTATAGTAGCTTAGGGGTGATTCTTATAGGTAGCTTAGGGGTGATTCTTATAGTAGCTTAGGGGTGATTCTTATAGTAGCTTAAGGGCGATTCTTATAGTAGCTTAGGGGTGATTCTTATAGTAGCTTAGGGGTGATTCTTATAGTAGCTTAGGGGCGATTCTTATGGTAGCTTAGGGGCGATTCTTATGGTAGCTTAGGGGCGATTCTTATAGCTAGCTTAGGGGCGATTCTTATGGTAGCTTAGGGGTGATTCTTATAGTAGCTTAGGGGTGATTCTTATAGTAGCTTAAGGGGCGATTCTTATAGTAGCTTAGGGGTGATTCTTATAGTAGCTTAGGGGTGATTCTCAAGGTAGCTTAGGGGGATTCTTATGGTAGCTTAGGGTGATTCTTATGGTAGCTTAGGGGTGATTCTTATAGTAGCTTAGGGGCGATTCTCAAGATAGCTTAGGGGGATTCTTATGGTAGCTTAGGGTGATTCTTATGGTAGCTTAGGGGTGATTCTTATGGTAGCTTAGGGGGATTCTTATAGTAGCTTAGGGGGATTCTTATGGTAGCTTAGGGGCGATTCTTATGGTAGCTTAGAGGCGATTCTTATGGTAGCTTAGGGGCGATTCTTATAGCAGCTTAGGGGCGATTCTTATAGTAGCTTAGGGGTGATTCTTATAGTAGCTTAGGGGGATTCTTATGGTAGCTTAGGGGCGATTCTTATGGTAGCTTAGGGGCGATTCTTATAGCAGCTTAGGGGCGATTCTTATAGTAGCTTAGGGGTGATTCTTATAGTAGCTTAGGGGTGATTCTTATGGTAGCTTAGGGGTGATTCTTATAGTAGCTTAGGGGTGATTCTTATAGTAGCTTAAGGGCGATTCTTATAGTAGCTTAGGGGTGATTCTTATAGTAGCTTAGGGGTGATTCTTATAGTAGCTTAGGGGCGATTCTTATGGTAGCTTAGAGGCGATTCTTATGGTAGCTTAGGGGCGATTCTTATAGCAGCTTAGGGGCGATTCTTATGGTAGCTTAGGGGTGATTCTTATAGTAGCTTAGGGGTGATTCTTATGGTAGCTTAGGGGTGATTCTTATAGTAGCTTAGGGGTGATTCTTATAGTAGCTTAAGGGCGATTCTTATAGTAGCTTAGGGGTGATTCTTATAGTAGCTTAGGGGTGATTCTCAAGGTAGCTTAGGGGGATTCTTATGGTAGCTTAGGGTGATTCTTATGGTAGCTTAGGGGTGATTCTTATAGTAGCTTAGGGGCGATTCTCAAGGTAGCTTAGGGGGATTCTTACGGTAGCTTAGGGTGATTCTTATGGTAGCTTAGGGGTGATTCTTATAGTAGCTTAGGGGGATTCTTATGGTAGCTTAGGGGTGATTCTTATAGTAGCTTAAGGGCGATTCTTATAGTAGCTTAGGGGGATTCTTATGGTAGCTTAGGGGTGATTCTTATAGTAGCTTAGGGGGATTCTTATGGTAGCTTAGGGGTGATTCTTATGGTAGCTTAGGGGCGATTCTTATAGTAGCGTAGCTTAGGGGCGATTCTTATAGTAGCTTAGGGGCGATTCTCAAGATAGCTTAGGGGCGATTCTTATAGTAGCTTAGGGGTGATTCTTATAGTAGCTTAGGGGTGATTCTTATAGTAGCTTAGGGGTGATTCTTATAGTAGCTTAGGGGCGATTCTTATAGTAGCTTAGGGGCGATTCTTATAGTAGCTTAGGGGCGATTCTTATAGTAGCTTAGGGGTGATTCTTATAGTAGCTTAGGGGGATTCTTATGGTAGCTTAGGGGTGATTCTTATAGTAGCTTAGGGGCGATTCTTATAGTAGCTTAGGGGCGATTCTCAAGATAGCTTAGGGGCGATTCTTATAGTAGCTTAGGGGCGATTCTCAAGATAGCTTAGGGGCGATTCTTATAGTAGCTTAGGGGTGATTCTTATAGTAGCTTAGGGGTGATTCTTATAGTAGCTTAGGGTTGATTCTTATAGTAGCTTAGGGGCGATTCTTATAGTAGCTTAGGGGCGATTCTTATAGTAGCTTAGGGGCGATTCTTATAGTAGCTTAGGGGTGATTCTTATAGTAGCTTAGGGGGATTCTTATGGTAGCTTAGGGGTGATTCTTATAGTAGCTTAGGGGCGATTCTTATAGTAGCTTAGGGGTGATTCTTATAGTAGCTTAGGGGTGATTCTTATAGTAGCTTAGGGGTGATTCTTATAGTAGCTTAGGGGCGATTCTTATAGTAGCTTAGGGGTGATTCTTATAGTAGCTTAGGGGCGATTCTTATAGTAGCTTAGGGGTGATTCTTATAGTAGCTTAGGGGCGATTCTTATAGTAGCTTAGGGGCGATTCTCAAGATAGCTTAGGGGCGATTCTTATAGTAGCTTAGGGGTGATTCTTATAGTAGCTTAGGGGTGATTCTTATAGTAGCTTAGGGGTGATTCTTATAGTAGCTTAGGGGCGATTCTTATAGTAGCTTAGGGGCGATTCTTATAGTAGCTTAGGGGCGATTCTTATAGTAGCTTAGGGGTGATTCTTATAGTAGCTTAGGGGGATTCTTATGGTAGCTTAGGGGTGATTCTTATAGTAGCTTAGGGGCGATTCTTATAGTAGCTTAGGGGCGATTCTCAAGATAGCTTAGGGGCGATTCTTATAGTAGCTTAGGGGCGATTCTCAAGATAGCTTAGGGGCGATTCTCAAGGTAGCTTAGGGCGATTCTTATAGTAGCTTAGGGGAGATTCTCAAGATAGCTTAGGGGCGATTCTCAATGTAGCTTAGGGGCGATTCTCAAGATAGCTTAGGGGCGATTCTCAAGGTAGATTAGGGCGATTCTTATAGTAGCTTAGGGGAGATTCTCAAGATAGCTTAGGGGCGATTCTCAAGATAGCTTAGGGGCGATTCTCAAGGTAGCTTAGGGGCGATTCTCAAGATAGCTTAGGGCGATTCTTATAGTAGCTTAGGGGAGATTCTCAAGATAGCTTAGGGGCGATTCTCAAGATAGCTTAGGGGCGATTCTCAAGGTAGCTTAGGGGCGATTCTCAAGATAGCTTAGGGGCGATTGCGATTCTCAAGGTAGCTTAGGGTGATTCTTATAGTAGCTTAGGGGCGATTCTCAAGATAGCTTAGGGGCGATTCTCAAGGTAGCTTAGGGGCGATTCTCAAGGTAGCTTAGGGGCGATTCTCAAGATAGCTTAGGGGCGATTCTCAAGATAGCTTAGGGGCGATTCTCAAGGTAGCTTTGGGCGATTCTCAAGGTAGCTTAGGGACGATTCTCAAGGATGATTCTTTAAGTAGCTTCAGCCAACTTTCTAGGCAGCTATAAGACAACATTTTTCCTTATGCCCTACGGGAGACATAATATCTAGTGATTCGTAATAATCTCGAATTCTTTATAATTTTCTCTCACATGTACATAAACAAATAAGTCATGCATACGCACACAAGAAAGCTTACTTACACGTTAGTCAACAAGTGTTAGAGGAAACACAGCTGAAAGCAACAATAGAACTAGCTATACAGCCGAATAAGAAACTCCAGCTAAGCATCGTGACAGGGTAACCGCTCTTATACGCGCTAAAACTTAAGACTTGAAAACAAGTTTAAAGAAAGAAAGAAAGACAGAAAGAAAGAAAGGCCTAAAAAGCATTGATGGCCGACAACCCCACCCACAAGCTCAAAACCTTGACCGCAAACTCATACAGGCTAACAAAATTCTTAATGTAATGTATCAGCATTGCCTCAGCCATGCGCAAACCCACAGAGCAATGCATTCCATTCGATTCACCCTATAAATAAGACGGGCAAAAAAGGGAGAAAGATAAAAGATAGAGATGAAAAGACCAAATAAGAGACAGAGGAGATGGGCGCACGTGCCACAAAGAATTTTGGCAACAATAATATTATTCAACAGCTAGCTAGCCAGCTCTTGTTTGGCTAATATTGTTTTGTTATTTTATTGTCGCTAATTATGATAAGCATTGAAAAACTGCTTGTGTTTTCTTCTTGACAGTTGGCGGAATATTGTTGAAGAAAATAAGAGCACACAAAATTTAGATACAGATATGAAAAGTTGAAAAAATAAACGAGCTACGTAAAAGTACAATGGGAAGAGAAGAATGCAGAGAAAATAATTACCAAAAAATGACATACTGATTCTTTAAAAACACAACAAGGCGGAGAAAAGAAGGCGAAAAAAATTTGAGGGTGACAAAATGAAGAGAGGCGGGGACATAGATAAGGGGCAGAGAGACATAGATAAGGGACAGAGAGACACAGATAAGGAACATAGAGACACAGGTAAGGGGCAGAGAGACATAGATAAGGGGCAGAGGGACAAAGATAAGGGGCAGAGAGACACAGATAAGGGGTAGAGAGACATAGATAAGGGGCAGAGAGACACAGATAAGGGGCAGACAGACAAAGATAAGGGGCAGAGAGACAGAGATAAGATGCACAGGGACAGAGATAAGGGACAGAGAGACACAGATAAGGGGCAGAGAGACATAGATAAGGGGGAGAGACATAGATAAGGGGCAGAGAGACATCACATAGATAAGGGGCAGAGAGACACAAATAAAGGGAGATGCAGAGAAAATGAAAAAGTGGAGAAATACAAGAGCAGATAAAGGGGAGAAGGCACAGTTTAGGGAGAAAGAAACAGATAAGATATGGCACACAGAAGGTAGATAGCAGTTAAAAAACCTAAACAGAAAGTACCCATTTGACGTGCCAATAGACTAGGGCAAAATTAAAGAATGTTTATAATTTCTAATTGCTAAGAAAAAAGTTACGTAAAATCTATGTAGCTTAGGATTAAAAGAAAATAATTACGGTTGATGACTAGCTCGAAAAAATATGAATTTTAAAAGTCAAACTAAACGTGTATTTTATTTCTAGGATAAATTATTAATATTTAATAAACAGTTTAAAAAATCGACTCAAAGAGTACAAAAAAATCACACGGGGCAAGAGATTGTCCAATGTAATAAACAAACAAGGATTGAAAATCGTTCGATTTTTAATTCTACAGATCAAAATGAATTGATAAATTTTAGGGAAGCAAGAGGATTTTTAGTAAAACAAATGAGGTAACTTTGTTAGTAATATAAGAAACTCAAGTAGCAGTATGTATCAATATTATTCTATAACGTAAAATCACAACGAAGTGACACTAAAATGTGGCGGAAAAATGGGATAACAGCTCCCATTGAAGGGGTCCTATCTGAAAGGGATAACAGCTCCCATCTGAAGGGGATAACAGCTCCCATCTGAAAGGGATAACAGCTCCCATCTGAAAGGGATAACAGCTCCCATCTGAAAGGGATAACAGCTCCCATCTGAAAGGGATAACAGCTCCCATCTGAAGGGGATAACAGCTCCCATCTGAAGGGGATAACAGCTCCTATCTGAAGGGGATAACAGCTCCTATCTGAAGGGGATAACAGCTCCCATCTGAAGGGGATAACAGCTCCCATCTGAAGGGGATAACAGCACCCAGGAAACGGATTATAGCACCCGCTGAAAAGCACAAACGGCGTGACTACGGATGCAAAAAATAAAGAAGGTGCAAGCAAAGCATAAGCACTATTTACAACATTAATACTGAGTGGGTAAAAGTAAACATAATAAATTAACATTGAAAAGCAATAAAACTAAAAAACAACAATATAAAAATTTTAAAATAGATCTGCATGAATAGAATTCTTTTTGTAAAAAAAGAGTATTGCAAAAATGGGTAAAAGACAATCAGTTTGAAACTACTACTATCAAAATCATCAGTAGTATAAACGTTAGTAGAAATTTTTTTTAACTCGGCAAGCTATATGAAAAAATAACGACAGTAAATTCGTCAACAGATATACAATAATTAATCTAATCGAAAGATTCCAACAGAAGAGATCCTTAAAATTGTTGAATGAACGAGCAGGGGGTAGATAAAGAACAAAAAATTATATAAAGGTATAAATACAAAAATTAATATTATAGCACGCTTATAAAATAAAGACTATTTTCACTAGTCGCTACTATTGATTATAAACAGTAGTATATAAAGGACACACAAAATTTTTCTAAAAATCTGAATTCAGTAACTAAAAAATTTATTTTTAGAGGACAACGCAAGGCAGGACGCGCCATTGAATCTCCGGCTCCTCCAGACTGCAGCAACTGTCGCCAATTTGACCGACAGCCTCGCCGACGCCACTGCCGCCGCCGCCGCCGCCGCCACTGCCAAGTCCAGCGGCAACGCTGCCAAAATCAACCGGGCCGGAGCATTCGAAACGATAGCGGCCGCCAATGCGCCAGATGTGATAGGCGAATAGGGCTGTCACGGTGTACACTGACAGGCTTATAAAAGAGACCACCTGTGTTTCGTGCATTAAGTAGTTGCGAGCATGAAAAAATTATTATTTTCGATACATATCGGATAATTTTACTGTGAACGCTAAAATCAAGGTTAAATTTTTTGAGGCAGATTTTAGCAGGAAGAAATGCACTGTAGTGAGAAGACATTTTTGACTCTTTAGAGTGGATAATGAATATAAAAATATTATAGATATCGATAAAATAAAAAATAAATAAATTTAGACACCTGACCTTTCGACGGGCTGGAGGGGCCGCAGCACCCACCTTAAATCTACCCAGCTCAAAGTGGTTCCCGATCTCAGCTAGGTGGACTGAAGCAATGCGAGATTAAGTGCCTTGCTAAAGGGAAAAAACTGTCTCCTAGGGGCCGGGACTCGAACCCACGACCTTCCGGTCATAAGGAAGGCGCCCTAGCCACTAGGGTAGAACTCCTCTAGATATCGATATCGATACATATCGGGAATTACAAAAAAACAAATATTCCTATAGTCAAACTCACAGCTACTGGCAGAGCGCGGTAGCCAGGTATGCCCGAGTTGCAGGACGCAATAATAGACGTTATTAATAGCATGAGTGACAGCACGGCGTAGGAAATCATTTCCTTCAGAGAGAGGGGAGGGGGTGAAAAATTCGACATTTTTTTCTCTTAGCAGCTGTTAGAAAGGAAATGCGTGGTAAAAGGAATATATTTCTCTCTGTAAAAAGTAAGTGATTGTTTGCGTCAAAATTTTGACTAATTTAGCTCCGCTGAACAGGGAAAGACACACGCTAATTTTCTTCCTTTCTTTCTTTCTGGCTGCCGTTTTCTTGTGCGTTTCTATTTTTAGCAACATAATAGAAATCATGCGTGACAACCAGATTAATCCTGCTTGTTCTGTATAAATAGGTTTTTATATGTTTGTAGCAAAAATATGCAAAAGCTCGAACTACTATCAACTTACAATAACCGACCAATGCAACCTGACAAAAGCGAACGAGCCAAATAGATGCGCGCAAAAGTACATGGCAGTGATTAGGAAGCACGGCACGGAGGTGATGAGGCCCCAGACTCCGATGCTGGGATGGGCGGCGGCGGCCACGCCAGTGAGAATGATTGACAGAGCAGTGCCCGTCAGTTGGGAGATGCCCAAAGACGATAGGCAGTGCTCCCGGTAGATAACAAAGAAGCGAACGTTGCTTCCAGGCTGGCATGTAGCAGCTGGGGCAGTTGCTGCTGCTTGAGACTCCATCTAGCAATTAGTTATTGGCGCAGTTCTAATGTCCAGCTTAGTTTAACATTTAGCTACCATGCTAAACAACATCATTAAATTCAATTTTATACAGGTATTTTCGCTGGAAAGAAGCATATGAGGCAAATGATAATTAGACTTTTAAATGAATAAATAAATAAATATTTTACTTGGCATGTACTAAATCTATTTTTTATTTGCTACAAAAATTACTATACTTTTGGTAAAAGATACCTTTTTTATTGAAAACTCATATGCTAGAATATAAAGTATATTTTTTCTACACATAAGAATCTTTAATTACAGGCTAAGCATTAAATAGACAACTAAATTGTCTTTTTCTAAAAGAATTTCTGTGTCCTTTTAGTCTTTAACCAGGAAATAAACCAATGATATATTCCTCAGTAGAAAAATATAGATATCTATGGATAATGTCTAGCATGCTTAAAGAAACTTCTAGTCTGCTCAAATAGGTACTTTTACTTATTTTCTAGAAGAAATACTAAATTGTCTGAAAGAGTCTAAAAAAGTAGCTTTAGTTAGCAAATTGATTGATATATGATATTTGCATAGATGAATCTTGCTATTATGCATGCCTGTGACTTAGGGTATCCATAGCATTTTAAATTATTTTAAAGTCCAGGTAAATCTAATTTTTTATAAATAAATCAATTTTTGTGCTTTACATTGTGCCCTGATTTTGCAACTTACCTTGGTTGGCTACCAAATCAGTCAACTAGATCAGCTGACTTGGCCAACTGTTGGGCATGTATATTTCAGATGCTTCAGTAACTGGGTTTATTTTTTGTGCTATAGGGATGCTATAGCATCTTGACTTTGAAAATCGCATTCTGAAATTTGATACAGGATGCGATTTTGCATCCAGATTTTTTTTAATTCTTCACAATAAAAGATCTCTTAAATAAGACTTTTAAAAAATTGCATCCCAAACCCTGAAATCGCATCCTAAAATTAAGAACATGATGCAATTTTGCATCCTGTGCCCAGCAAAAAAATAAACCCAGTTCAGTAACCAAATTGTATTTCAATGCTTTTTAAACTATATCTTGAGTCTTGTGATTAGCCAGATACTAGAAGTATCTATTCTTAATATAATATCATTTTTATTGAAATATGAATGAAAACAATAATCAAATTTAGAGAAAATTCTTTTCCTAAGATAGTTAAAAAATTCATTAATTTGCTTATTTTTTAAATAAGTTGATATTACAAATGGGTCACAAAATTTTCTGATTCTCTAAACTAATCATAAATCATTAAATCATGAATTATGCTCTTAAAGAAAAATAATACTATTCTAGAAATATTCATAATGAATAATATTACTAATTACTTGACAATGAGGGATATATAAGAAATCACCAATATAAGAAACATACATTTATAATATAATAGCAGATCAAGGTAACTAAATAGGCTAAAGCCCAAAGGCCAAGGTTTTAATTTAAATATGCAAATATTATTTATTAACATATCAATGCATTGACTAAAATAAAACGAGAGGATATATAATCAATTGTAGGAAAAATATTACACAATATGCAATAACTACTACAATAGGACCTTTTTTCTTTTGTATACACAAGGTAGCATGCACTTGATATGGGCTTCTAGGAAAATTATAAACCATTACAACATCACACTAAGAATTTTTTATTAGAGAATGATAATTTTTACTAGAATATAAGCTACAGAACAGATTCTGCCAAGAAGTTTTTGTTGGTGGGATGTCAAATTAAGCAGCCTTTCTAGAGAGATATTATAAGAAATTAGGAACATTCAAAGTCAGCTTAAGTCAAGGATTTCGTAGCTTGTGTGCAAATGAAATTATAGTTATGTTTACTTCAGTTTATTGACTCTACATTTACATATGTATTTACTCTGTATTTACGATATTAAAATGCCGTCTAGGAATAGGAATTATTCATAGGAAGTCAAATCGAATTTATCAAGCAGGTTCTCGACTTTAGCAACAACGAAGCAAAATTAAATCATTTAGTATTCGTAACTAAGTCATAAATTGCTTTTAAAATGCATTTAACTTCGCTCTAAAACATAGAACTCAGAAGTCAGACAGGTCTACCTAATTCCTTCCCAGTCTAATGTTTAACTTTTAATCTCAGCATTCAGCGCCATCAACTCAACAGTAATAGTGGTTTCTTTGAATTTAAAAGATCAAATAAGTGCTATTTTGACTCCTAATTGGTTTGTTTAACTTAAGTATCGAACTTTAACAATAGTCTGCATTTCTCAGCTAGTTATACGAATAAATATGGGCAAGTTTCATGGACAAAAAGCATAAATTTGTAACCAAATCTTAATAAATTGGCTTATCTAGCTACTCAAATAAGGTTGCACTTGTTTTTCCGTCCCTGTGAAGTTTGAAACTGTCCAAAATACTTTGATTGAGGTTTGCTTGCTATACAAGCTTTCTATTTTCTAAACTGATTGAAACAATTTTTTGCGAGCGGAGATGCTGCTGAATGCAGAGGAGCGCAGTGTCATCCTGAGTGACTGGTCGGAGGCCACTAGGGATAAAAGGTAGCTGGGCGTGGATATTTTCCTCACGTGAGAGCACGGTCTGATCGTCTAGTGTTTTCTGTGAATTTTCGTACAGAAGTACATCCAGATCCCATTATTTCATGCCATGTTCATCGTTGCAATCCTAATCCCTTCAGCCTGTTCGATCTTTATCCGGAGTATCAGTTGTTGTTTCGCGACTTCAAAGGCCGATCACGCCCGGAGCTGAGCGATCATTCGCGGCTAAAAGCACACGGAATGCGAATGGTGAATACTCTGGAGGCGGCCATCCAGAATTTGGACGACATCGATGTCTGCTCCAGCGCCTTCGAGATGATCGGCTCATCGCACCGGGGACGCGGAGTGCAGGTGCAGCACTTTGAGGTGCGTGGCGGGCCCATTCTGAGTGACAAATAATCAGCAGTTGCTGAAATACCATTTATTGCTTCGAAATGCTTTAAATTAACTTTGATCTCGCGCAGGACATGAACCAGGTGCTATTATTGATTCTCGAGCGTCAGCTTGGTGCCGATAAGTTTGAGCTGCACAGGGATGCCTGGCAGAAGCTACTGAATAGTGTGCTGCCAGTGATGCAGCGCGGTCTTATCTGACCAAAGCTCCGAACCCCGATTCGAGCAACAAGTCTTTAGTCTTGACAGCGCCCGCGTTCCTTCCCACAGTCTGAAATCCTGACTATTTCGATCGCCGTTTGTTGATTGTAAAAATCATTTTTATCAGGTAGCTATAGATAACTGTCAGAAATCTAATGCAGAGATTTTGTTCAACCGAATTGTTCGAAATGCAGAAAAACAATTAACTGTAAATGCATTAGAATGCAGAGATACGAACTAAAAATCTTGACAATCGAGTCATAGATTACTTAATTGATTCGCAACTCGCTGTAAGTTGTGCCATGTATCAATCAAGTTAGTTGATGATTCGCTTGTTAAAAGTGCACGAAAGCATAGGGCAGTCGAGTGGCTAAATATAGGCCGACGATTGGATCGGTATTAGGGAAAAATCTGACCTTGTGAAGTAATTATACCAGTGGAGAGGGATTTTCGTCTCTTCGAATTTTAGTCTATAGTGCATTTCTTGGTCGCTATTTAGCTCGTACACGTACTTTACTTTCTGAAGCCAAGTAAATACATGTCACTACTCGTATATTTCAGTTAGAGATGTACTAAGAAAGCTCGATCACACAGAGTACGTCGTAAGGATATTTTTCAACGAATCAATGCCGATGCTCAATCTTACTGTTCAATAAAAATTTCTAAAAAAAGTTATTGACTTTCTTGAGGAACTTTTTTACCGCAAATGTTACATCACTTGCATATAACGGTACAGTATACCCGTAATTTTCTGTGCAGCAGCTAAATTCATCGCACGCATCTCCCTCGAGTGCCTGGGATGTCAGGCCCACGGCAGAATGATCGATCGAGACACAAGCCAGGGACTTCCTGCAGACTGGGTCTTTTGCTTCTTTAGATCGACGCTGAAAGGTTCGTTCACGCTGCCGTTAAATGAATTTAATTTATCCCCCACTTGGTCCGGGCCAATTGAGCGAATCCAGCCAATCAGAAAGCTTGATTTATTTATTTGGCCTGGCCAAATAAATGAATGCAGTGTAAAAACGCTATTCATTTATTTGGCCGGGCCAAATAAATGGAGGAGTCTGCGCCATAGACTACGAATTAGTTAGCTTGCTGAGTGGGGGACAAATAAAGTATTACCCCCAAGGATTCTTTTATCTGTCCTCCAGAAAAGACTTCGGACTGCGTTTATATGGCCTCGGCTTCGCCTCGGCCAATCAACGCAGTCCTCAGTCTTTTCTGTCGACCAGATAAAAGAATCCTTGGGGGTAATACCATATACTTAGCGTAAATTTCCGGTGTTCATTAAATGAATGGTGAGGGAACTCTGCGTACCTTTGTGTGATGTGGTGGCAGTGTGAACGAGCCTTAAACAGACATTTAACAGACGACACGTCAAATACAATTTACACTCGCAGTTGCTGCCGATGCAAAGAACTTCAGCAGCCAACATTTTTTCATTGATATTGCTAGGATTACGAGCGGTACTACTCAAAGGGCAATAATCGAGATGTTTGGTTTACTAAATTTTTAAGAAGCATATTCAAAAATAAATTCCAGTTTTAAAAAACTGAAAAAAAAGTAAAAAAAGGATTCGATTGTAACATTAAAGTCACCAATAAATCAGTTCGACCGCTCCCATAGATAAAAAATTAGTAGAAACTCCCACTCGAATACTTCCTTGATCGATCACCTATTCAGAAGACATTTCATGGCACCAAAATTTTTGCTGGTGGCCGTTTCAAATGAATAAGTATATGGTATTACCCCCAAGGATTCTTTTATCTGGTCGACAGAAAAGACTGAGGACTGCGTTGATTGGCCGAGGCGAAGCCGAGGCCATATATACGCAGTCCGAAGTCTTTTCTGTCGACCAGATAAAAGAATCCTTGGGGGTAATACTTTATTTGTCCCCCACTCAGCAAGCTAACTAATTCGTAGTCTATGGCGCAGACTCCTCCATTTATTTGGCCCGGCCAAATAAATGAATAGCGTTTTTACACTGCATTCATTTATTTGGCCAGGCCAAATAAATAAATCAAGCTTTCTGATTGGCTGGATTCGCTCAATTGGCCCGGACCAAGTGGGGGATAATTAAAAATATAAATAGGAAATGCTCATCTGGAAACAAAATTTCCAGAGCAAGCATGATCGCACCCGGATGTGAGCTGCAGGCTCTCGCAAGTCTTCGCCGAATCAAAATCCGACGCAACATCGACCTACTGGACGTTGTCTGCGGCTGCGAGACCAACAGTAAATTTGAAATCTGTAACGAAATCGGCCAGCCGTTGTTTCTAGCTAAAGAGGAGACCGGTTTCTGGCATCGCGTTCTGTGCGAGGCTGACAGAGCATTCCTCATCAGATTGATGAGCCTGCCCTATTTGGAGGGTCAGCAAGAGAACGAGGTGATTCGGTACACAAGAAGCTGCGTGTGCAACTGTCAGCTGCAGCTTGGTGGCTGCTGTTTCAGCTGCAGAGACAGCTTGCGCGTGGAATCCCCGCCCGGAACGGTCATCGGGTACGTCCGTCAGCAGGCCAGTCTCTGCACGGTGAGCTACGTGGCTCAGGTAGGCGAGCCAGGCGATTCCAATGCCGCGGCAACGCTGGTGCACCTAGTTGGTCCCCGATACTGCCAGTGCACCTGTCCCAAGTACATCCAATCGGTAAGTTTGATGTCTTCGGACAAGACCAAACAGATTGGTAGTCTGAGTCGATCTACTAAGCAACTTGGCGAATCTGTCAGGCAGTTGCTATTAAACGAATGGGGAAGTTTTGCCGAACTCGACCTGCCAGATCCCAGCTTATCGGTGCAAACTAAAGCCGTGCTAATTGGTGCAGCGATTCTTATTGGCCTGCTGTTCTTCGATGACTGACTTAGTTTTGCTTTTGTTGCCGTGATCGCAATTTAGGTGGCTGGACTTTTCTAGCCTTAAATACAAAATAAATATCAGGTTTCATTGCCTCTGAATTACTTTTTGTTTAATCTATGAACGTTCTTTATCTGTCATCGAAACTTTTTTACTTAACTACGCACTCCAGATTGGACATTTCAAATCAAATGCAATCAATTTACCAATAAATCAATTGCTATAGCAATGCAAGATTCCCCAACGACATATAAATTCTCTTCTCGACTCAACAATTTGAAAACTCGACGACTCCCAGCAGTCGACCATCTCTTAGTTAAACTCTGGTACCACTTTATTTCCCTAGAAGAGTTCACCATTTCCCTCTTACAATCCACTATCTCCCTTTGAAAAATCCACAATCTCCCTCTGACATTCCTCCCTATGACAACCCACTATCTCCCTCTGACAACCCACTCACCCTCTGACAATCCACTATCTCCCTCTGACAACCCACTCACCCTCTGACAATCCACTATCTCCCTTTGAAAAATCCACAATCTCCCTCTGACATTCCTCCCTATGACAACCCACTATCTCCCTCTGACAACCCACTCACCCTCTGACAATCCACTATCTCCCTCTGACAACCCACTCACCCTCTGACAATCCACTATCTCCCTCTGACAACCCACTATCTCCCTCTGACAACCCACTATCTCCCTCTGACAACCCACTATCTCACTCTGACGATCCACTATCTCTCTCTGACAACCCACAATCTCCCTCAGACAATCCACTATCTCCCTCTGACAATCATCTATTTTCCTTAACAATCTACTATCTCACTCTGAAAATGCTCATGCATCTCAGCTTGTCGATTGACGCATTGCACACAGTATTTTAGCTAGTGATGTACCAAAGAAGAAATGAATAATAATTTAATATATTTTGCATTTGTTTAACTGTCTTCAAAAATTCGTAAGAAAAGAATTCGAGTTTTCAAGCCACGGACCTAATATGGAATGGGTCATAGGCAGCCGTTTGTCAGGCACAATGTAGACACGGCATTTGCGCAGGGATAGCACAGTTATGCCCATGATCGATGCACGCGGCGCTCCGAACCAGACCTCCGGTATGGCGCCGATGCGCTTCGCTATGCCTATGAACTCCTCAGCTGTACTGTAGCGGATGCGGGCTTGCGGCGGGGGCTTTGGCATTGATAAGATTTGCGACAGTGTAAATTCTGGCAGGCTTCTGGCAAATTTATTCAGCTGGCGATCAGCTGAAGGACCAATGATTTTGTCAATAGCAGCCTCTGACAGGCTGACATTTTCATGGTTTAAAACGATCCGACTCAGATATTTGTGGTAAAAGTTCGAGCTGTAGGTTCCCGCCGAGTCGTTGTGCTGTCCGCCGTTCCGCCCGATGTTAAAAGTACGCGACAGCTCGGGACGCACACAGACGAGGCTGTTTTCTAGCATGTAGAGCCTCAGGAAATCGTCGTACTTTTCCTCTGGCCAAGCAGGTCGAACTCGCAGCCAATGACGCCTGTTGATCATCCAGCCAAGTCCGGGGAAAAAGTCTGTGCGGTGGAGCAGCTGCGGGTCTTCGGTCACCAGATCCAATTGCCCGTTGTCGTTCCAGGCGGAAACGCAGAAGATGCTTTCGTCCGAGTCCAGCGCTCGGCGCAACGAGCCAAAGTATTGGTAGAAGTCCGGCGCAATCAGCAGGTCGTCCTCCATTAGCAAGGCGTGGGGCAAGTTCAGTTGGAAGAATACGTAGTCCAGTACGCGTCTGTAGTGCCGCGCGATCCTGGCGTAGCTATCGTTGGAATTTTTGCCGCTCTCGATCTCGTCTTTTAACTCCAATACCGTCACTGCGGACGATTGCATGCGTTGCAATACATTCTTGGTTTGGTATTCGTCACCGTCCAAGGACACGAAGATTTGGAATCCGGTCGAGGGCTTCTGGGCCATCAGCTGGCGGATGAGCTGCTGCACTTCGGGCCTTCTTGAGGCCAAGACTACTATGGCGGTATCGGAGCGCGCATTCGGCGAATCCAGCTGCTGAGTTGAGGTTGGCCATGTCATTTCCGCATTCTGAAGATGATTGTTTCGCAAACTTTTTGTTCCAGAAGCTGTCAGCGGTGCCAAAAGTGATTGCGAATTTCCCGAAACTCGATGCGACTGTTGGTTGTTGTGGAGCCAGAATAAAATAGTGAATTGAAAAAAAATTATTAGCGCAACCAGCAGCCAAAATCGACCGAAGAGGTTAGAAAAAAAGCGCGAATACATCTCCAGGCGCCGAGGTTTGGACCGCACTGGGACGTAAAATAAAACTACGCTCGTATAACGTAAGGACTGAAGGGTGAGTTTTTTCTATACGTCTTGCTGCAGAACTTGGGTTTCAACCTTAGACAGAGGACAGAAAGAGCGAAACCATTTTTTTACGGATTAGACCTGCTAGGCTAGCTGAATGAAATAGCTATTGCACAATCGGTTCACATTTTACTATGAATTAAACAAGAAAAGAAGTAGATTACTTCCAGCATTCGGTTTTATTGCGCTGGTGACTTTGCATTCTAACATTATTTGAAATTTAGTTACTTTTCTTCAGCCCAGCATTCTCCGAAGGAACAAGCTTTTTAAATGAATTAACTCTTTGTTTGGCGATTCACTATCTCCCTTTAAGTCTTTGACACTCCACTATCTCCCTCTGACAACCCACTATCTCCCTGTGACAACCCACTGTCTCCCCCTGACAACCCACTGTCTCCCCCTGACAACCCACTGTCTCCCCCTGACAACCCACAATCTCCCCCTGACAACCCACTGTCTCCCCCTGACAACCCACTGTCTCCCCCTGACAACCCACTGTCTCCCCCTGACAACCCACTGTCTCCCCCTGACAACCCACTGTCTCCCCCTGACAACCCACTATCTCCCCCTGACAACCCACTGTCTCTCCCTGACAACCCACTGTCTCTCCCTGACAACCCACTGTCTCTCCTTGACAACCCACTGTCTCCCCCTGACAATCCATTTATGGCGCACAATTTTTGAACTTTAGGCATTTCCATAGCTCAAGTAAAAAAGTCTGGGAATTTATTTAAAACAATTTATAAGAAATTCACAAGACAGCCTCAACTTCCGGGTGATTGGAAGGGCCAATACGCAGTGTCCCTGCACTCAGCCTTGGTGTTGTAGAACCGGTTCAAGTCCAGTTTGGTAGTCGCTCCAAAACGTGACAAACGTCTAGATTTAGTCAGCTTCTGACAAATCGAACAGAACGAATTGGTTTCCAAGTTCAAGTTCCGATTCACTGATTGGTGAGTGGCTCGCCACCGCTTGTACTTCGCGTACTCGCTTGGGTTCGAGGCCAACCAGCGGAGGTGCTTGGCTAGCAACGAGGCTGTCGGAAAGTCGCCGCCGTAGATGTAGGACTGCGGCGGTGCCACGGCGTCGTACTCAGACTTGGACATGCCGCCGAATGCCACCGGCACGGACTCACTCATCAGACCGCTGGAGAAAAACTTCTCCGTTATGTAATCCTTGCAGAATGAGTTCTCTATGCTCAGGTAGAAATAGTACTGTTCGGATAGGGCCGTGATTTTATCCTGTCCACTTGGCAAGCTTCTCGATCCGCAGCGTCCGTACACGTGCAGCTCCATCACCGACTGCAGCTCCCTGATGACATCTTGCCGACGGTTATAGGGGATGCAATTGGACACGACCGCAAACATTAAGAATTTCTTTTTAGCTACTAACTGATCTGGCGACACTGTTGGCCTCAAAAATCCATTTGGAATCTTTTCAAAATTGTCGTAAGGAAAGTAGAAGGTGGAGTCGCGCCGATAAGTCATGGTCCAATTGAAGAAGCCCGCCTCAACTGTCGTGTCCGGATAGTGCCTGATCAGATAGGACGGCAGAAAGAGCTCCTTGAGACTGGAGAGGATCAGCGGCACTGGGAAAGGATAGTCGCAGGTGTGATAGCACTGGCTGTTCACGTAATTCACGGGTGCCTCCTGGCTGAACAAAATCCACACCTGCCCTGGGGGCCTGGTGGCGTGCAGTCGTCTCAAACGTCGCTTGCTTGGCATGTCAATCAGATGGAAGATCAGGGCGTGAGCCTCTCCCGGATCTGACACCAGCTGGCAGTCACGTGAGCAGCTGGGGTGCAGGTGCTGTCCGAGGACCGACTCCCAGTTGCTCATGCTGTTGAAACGAAGTGTCGCCAAGTGGATGCAGGACGCGCCCTCTGGACAACGATGGAGCAGTCGTTTCCAAGGCCTACCGTTGGGCCCCTCAAATTGGGCGTCCCGCCTGCTCAGCAGGTGGTTCGTCAGATCGAGTGCACCCCAATCTGAGGGAGTGGCTGGAAAGTTATGCGCACTTTGTTTTAGAATGACTGCTGCTATGGTTAAAGAAATGTTATAGCGGAGTAGCTTATGACCCGGAGGTCCTAGGTTTGAGACCCAGCTCTTAGAGTAAGCATTTTTTGAGCTGGGAAAACTTAGGGTTGGGTGTTGCAGACCCCCTCTCCTCTAGCCCTAGGATGGTCCGCATAGTTTTCTGTTGATTTACAAGATATTGTTCGAAATCAATTACTGACTCACCGGCCATAATGATCACACAAATGATTGCGCACATTGAAATCATAAATTTTCGTCTTAATAGGACTTTCCATAGGTTTAGACCTGAAATGTTAAAGTGTAGCTGATAGAAAAAACTATATACATAACAAATTGCTAGTATTTAGGCTGTTTTCGCTTCTTAAAGGCATTAAATTTTTTTGTCTGTCCGTCATTCTATTATTCGAAAATAAGTTAACATCCTTATTCACCAGTGTAAAACACCAATTATTTTGATTTTTTAGCTACATAAAAACTAGACTCACCTGTTCGAACGTTGAAGACTTTGATAATAGGAAGTTTCGACGCCCAGCGCATCATTCCACTCTGTAAGTCTGCGCTCTGTGAATTACCGAAGTTTGATTTTAGGATTTTAGCATTGAATAAACGCATGAGACTGAGAGATTTGGCTCACAAATGGGACTCAGGGATTTGACTCACAAGTGGGACTCATGGATTTGGCTCACAAGTGGGACTCAGGGATTTGACTCACAAATGGGACTCAGGGATTTGACTCACAAGTGGGACAGTTGCGTGCACTCTTTTGTAATTACGATTTTATTTTTTGAAAAATCTATACTATAAATAATTAAGTAATTCGCAACAAAGACCCGCAAATCTAGTGCAAAACTATAATAACTGACAAACAAACACGCATTTACAAGTAATAAATATAGTTGATGTATTAGCGAAGCGAAGCACTCACCTCTTAAAAAGCGCAGGTTAATTCAAGACTCGATGACAGTTCTCTAGAAAACTGGGCAGCACCGTACTTGATAAATGCTGTATTGTACTCGTAAATTCGCAGCTGAGAGCTGGCAGTACAACTCGAACAAAGGCATTGTACGGCCGTACAATTTTTTCTAAATTTGAGCACAATTTTTCTCTCTCTCCATTGTGAGAATGTGAGAATGGGAGGCGAGGGACTCAGAGAGATATTAGCTAACTGGGCTATCGTTGTGAAGGTGAAGGTTTCTAACTACAGGGCAGTCAAGACACCTCGTTTCTATTGGCCCTGATTCGAATTAGCTAAGTTTTTATGAATTATGCATTTTTATACATTGATAGGACAGTCGCAGCTGACTGCTCGTGTAATCCGAGTACAGCTGCTGCTGCTCAGTCCTGACGTTGCTTCAGGGGCTGCTGCAACATCCACCCTAAATTTTCCCCAGCTCAAACTGGGTACCATATCACCGCTGTTTCGACTGTAACAATGCGGGATTAAAAGCCTTGCTCAAGGTCACAAATTGTTGTCTAGATTTGGGGCTCGAATCAAGGACCTTCCTGCAACGAATTTTAGCATGTAGGCTAAAACTACTAGTTGGATGAAATGTTTTTATGAATTCATAAAAACTTAGCTAATTCGAATCAGGGCCAATAGAAACGAGGTGTCTTGACTGCCCTGTAGTTAGAAACCTTCACCTTCACAACGATAGCCCAGTTAGCTAATATCTCTCTGAGTCCCTCGCCTCCCATTCTCACAATGGAGAGAGAGAAAAATTGTGCTCAAATTTTGAAAAAATTGTACGGCCGTACGTTTGATAACTACAAACTAAAGTATCTCAGCATTCTCAGGTGTTGACTGAAAATCATCTTATATCCCTAGTTGAGAACTGGCACACTTTGAAATTCCTTAGCCTAGTCCCCAATCGAAAACCGTAATATCCCACTAGATAAGCACTTGTCACACGTACAAGTAATTTTTTTATTTCACCTCATGGTTTCATTTGATTGAAAAGTTCAAACCCAACCAGAAAGTATTTCTCAATCAACAAAGTAAACCAAATCACACAAAAATTAATTTTAATTTGCTTTCCAAGAAATGATTATCATGACATACATGATAAAAATCTAAAAGCATTAAAGAATTGATATTGTGATAAAGCAGATATATTTTATTTACTAAAAGTTTCTCTGTATAAATACATAACAGATAGGCAAAGCCTGTTTAATTAGACCAAAGCACTGTAAATCATAACTAGCCAAATGATGCTAATATATGCTTTATTGTTCAATAAATTTAATGCAGTACAAAGAAAACTACTTCAAGCGATTTTTCTAGCAGTAAAATAGCGACCACTTGATTCAGTTAGGTAATTAATTAATTATTAATCAGTTTAGACCAGGTTGTCCTCTCGAATCCACTCCAAAGCGAGGGGCGTTGCGTAAGAGATGATGATGTTGGCACCTGCAAAATTTGAAAAAAAGTAACTTGCGTTGTAGTTAGTTTGATACTGAATTTCGAGATTGATAAACACACAAAGAGGACACACTGACTGACAGAAGACCTGTCAAACAACTGATAAACACACGATCTGTGAAATAAAAATAAACACACGATGTGGGAAACATAGAAAAACACACCATCTCGGGAAACACAAATAAACACACGATCTCGGGAAACACAAATAAACACACGACATGGGAAACACAAATAAACACACGATCTGGGAAGCACAAATAAACACCCGATCTCGGGAAACACAGATAAACACACAACCTAAGAAGCACAGATAAACACACGATGTGGGTGGGACAATAATAAACAGACGAACTGAACTCAAGCTAAAATTAAATAGACAGGCTCACTGGACACTAAAAAAGAAGCTAAGCAAATATCATTGAAAAACAAACACTCACCAGCTCGCAGCATAGAACCGAACACCTCTAAAGAAATGCGTTTAAAATCGAAGGCGCCCGCTTTGGCACCGTGCCAGAGCATGGCAAACTCGCCGGAGACGTGGTAAATCGCCAACGGATGATTGGGGAACTGCGCGAAGAATATCGATGGGATTTTTTAAATTAATCTTTGCTTCCAAGAAAATAGTAAGCTTTTTCAAATCGTGTCTGCAACAATCTGATTACCTTGTGACGCACTTGGCTAACAATGTCTAAATAAGCGGTACCGGGCTTCACCATCAGCATGTCAGCGCCCTCTACGACGTCCCTCTCCTGGAAGAGATGACAAATTATAAATTAGCCTGATTTTTTACTCAAACAGAAGTGATGAATTCCCTCTGCTAGACTTACAGCAGCTCGAAGGGCGAGTTGAGCCGACCGAGGCGGCAGCTGATAGCAACTACGATCGCCGAAACTTGGAGCACTTTGAGCCGCGTCTCTGTGGGCGAAGGCGAAGACGCATTTAATAGGTAGCGTTAGTACATCTACTGGTTAACATCCACCCACGCACTGACAGTAACTTTAATTATCGTCCGCCCACGCACTGATATTAACCTTAGTTATTATTCGCCAACGCACTGATATTAACCTTAGTTATCGTCCGCCCACGCACTGATATTAACCTTAATTATCATCCGCCCACGCACTGATAAAAATCTTAATTATCGTCCGCCCACGCACTGATATTAACCTTAATTATCATCCGCCCACGCACTGATAAAAATCTTAATTATCGTCCGCCCACGCACTGATATTAACCTTAATTATCATCCACCTACGCACTGATAAAAACCTTAAATATCGTCCGCCCACGCACTGATAAAAACCTTAATTATCGTCCGCCCACGTACTGATATTAACCATAATTATCATCCACCTACGCACTGATAAAAACCTTAAATATCGTCCGCCCACGCACTGATAAAAACCTTAATTATCGTCCGCCCACGTACTGATAGAAGCCTTAATTATCGTCCGCCCACGCACTGATATTAACCTTAATTATCATCTGCCCACGCACTGATATTAACCTTAATTATCATCCGCCTACGCACTGATAAAAACCTTAACTATCATCCGCCCACGCACTGATAAAAACCTTAATTATCGTCCGCCCACGCACTGATAAAAACCTTAATTATCATCCGCCTACGCACTGATAAAAACCTTAACTATCATCCGCCCACGCACTGATAAAAACCTTAATTATCGTCCGCCCACGCACTGATAAAAACCTTAATTATCATCCGCCCACGCACTGATAAAAACCTTAATTATCGTCCGCACACGCACTGATAGAAACCTTAATTATCATCCGCCCACGCACAGATATTAAACTTAATTATCATCCACCCACGCACTGATATTAAACTTAATTATCGTCCGCCCACGCACTGATAGAAACCTTAATTATCATCCGCCCACGCACTGATATTAAACTTAATTATCATCCACGCACTAATCAATGACTGGCTTACCTGAACGGCCCGTAGAAAGCGGAAGCAAATTTGCAAGCGTAGCTGAGAACGGCGACCCTGTCAAGCAGGTTGCTCTCGTACAGCGCCGCTTTAATCTCCTTAACCCGGCCGTCCATCATGTCGGACGGGGCGACAACGTGGGCGCCGGCTTTGGCGTAGAAAAGCGCCGAATCGGCGACGCGTTTGGCGCTTAGCGCGCTGTCAACCCGACCGTCGGAATCCAGGATGCCGCAGTGGCCGTGGCTGGTGTAGGCGCACAGGCAAACATCGCAGGCAATCAATAGGTTGGGATGCGCCTCGCGCAGCAGTGCAATTGCCGGGGGTATCGGATTGCCGGGTTGGCTGGCTAGAGAGCCAACGGCGTCCTTAGCAACGGGGATTATAGGGTATAATTATTGAAGCGTTGCTTAGGACGACTTACGACTTCAAACTAGCCTAGTTTAAGGATATTTTTATCGATTAATCAAACAAGCTTTTTCCTAGAGACAGGTTTTAGCAAAAAGAGCTATTCAGAGCCATGTCTCTGTGGTTATAGGAAAAACACAGTCATGCTACCGACCTTCTTCTCTGAGCCGCTAAGCACACCAAAGAGCAGAACAGATTTGAGACCGGAGGCTATTGCTGGAGCGAGGTACTCAAGCAGGTGTTTGCTTCCAATTCGGCGCTGGCCTGGAAGGCTGGCAATCTCTTCATTTGCATCGGGGTTGTCACTGTGTAGGAAATTGGATTAGGTAGAGAAAGCCAAGACAGGCTTATTATATTATAGCAAATTTGTCAAAGAACAAATTAGAGCTTTTTAAAAGCAATTTTACTTGCCTAATAAATACTGGATATACAAATGTATATGAGGAGAAAGCATTGATGTTTGAAGCCCAATGTCGCAATACAGGATGACCATATGATGAATGCAGCTGGTGGGAAAAGTCGCTCATTGTTGAATTTTAATTATTATTTTAATATTGCTACTGAAAAATTAACACATGACTCATTAGGCAAACAGTATTTGTAAAATCATTAGAAACAATAATATACTCATAGAATATAAGTTATCTTTTGCTTTATAGTATATATATACACATATAAATCATTAAAATCTTGGAATACTATCAGTACCAACATTTATTTATACCATTATTGTAATAAGTGATAAAATAGGTCTAGAGTGTAAGTGGAATCACAAATGCGATCTATACCAAGAAATATAATAAAATTATCCTAGAGTAAAGTAAAATTTACATATGATATTGACATAATTCAATGTGAAGCTGTTGAATTTTTCTGTCGAATCAGGCTAAAATTAATAAAGCAGCTAAATAATATATTTAAAATAGTAATCATTATAATTATTATTTAATTTTTTTTATAAAGTATCATCTTTTATACTCCTAGTTATTTGAAAAAACGGAAACTCCAATCTCAATACGCAAATCTTTACGACTATTAAATTACTGAATGACGTGCCCATGATGGCTTCAATACTGCCTAATTTACTGGTATTAATTATCAAACCAAGTTGTTAAATTATGCGCATGTATTTATTTCACCTGATAATTTTGATTTATAAAGTGATAGCCGAAGAATTCAATAAAATGACTCTCGTTCCAGAATTTCCTAACCTTAAATAGTATCAATGCTTTTTATATTTAATATTAACTTCGAGAGAAAAACTAACTGCTTTTGACGTTGAATCTAAGAAAACTAACCACTCAAAAAATCGTATTATGCTTAACAAAATCCAGAGATTTAAGAAAAAGTAAACTTATAAAATTAAAAATTCTCGGACTTTAAAAATGATTTATTACGTTATATTTATATGCAAATAATCTTTGTGCTTTTAATTTTATCGTTGTGCTGTGTTGTCTACTTTTGTTTCATCGTGATTTGACTAAAGTACAGAATTTTCCACCAGCTATTCAGACATTACGCAGCATCCTGCAAGATTTCCTAATACCGGGACCCCTTGCCTGTGAATCGATTCACATTTTGACCTACTGACCCAACGACTAAGCTAATTAAGGACACATAATACTTAAATTTATTCTAGCAACACAAGTTAATATAATACTAAAGTTGTATTAAGAAAGTTAGAATCAACATTTTATTTTAAATTCGACGCGTTTCGCACGCCATGGTGCATCGTCAGGTATATTTGGTAACGAGAACGGTTGAGAATTTTGATTAAATATTGGCTTGAACGAAGTACATAGGTAAAGAAAGGAAAGGAAAAAAATATATATTTTTTAATTTTAATTTTAATTTCACTGTACATTATTCTTGTCCATTGGTCAAAAGGCAGAGTCGGGGCAGTAATTTAAGTTATTGATCGCCAAGTTAACTTAAATAAGAAGAAGAAATTAAGAATACAACTTTACTTTAAAGTTGTATTCTTAAATGTTCCTTGCTCTGACCCTGACTCTGAAAGCAATCGCGAAAATCTAAAACAGTCACCAGCTGCCCTCAGCCAGCCCCACCCTCATTATGTGCATAGTGTTGTATATGTGGATTTGCTTTTATGTACTGTACAATTTGTGTACTTTATATAGATTTGTACTTTATAAATTTACTTTACAAGTTTACATCGATAGACAAATACATCCAATTTAGTCCCATTCAATAATAATAAACGCAGCAATAACTGCTTGTGAATCCAACGGGTTCCAACCCTGTGGGCTGCATTCACTGGGATAGTTTATGCGGTCCAAGAAAGAGTCATCCCTTTGAAATAAAGTACATTTCTGTTCTTAAATTGTTAATGCTTGGTAGCTTGGCTAGCTGGCCCTTTTTGCCCTGTACATCCATAGACGGTTGAAACTATACTATCTGCTATTGCACTTGATCAGCAGCAATTTTCTTGGCACGATTTTACCTGCTGGGAGCCCCGCGGTTTATCTGCAGTTTGGAACTACACGTACACAGGTGCCTGGTACATGTAGGCTGTCCAGTCCTGATATTGTACTTTAATTTCAAAGGAACAATGAACAGAAAAATTAAAATAAAATAGTAATTACACCTGCAGGCTATTCTTCAGGCGGATCTTGTGTATTACATCTTTATCCCAAGTCAAGTGCAAATTGATCCCAAAACTACTGTATACCTTTTAGGTAATTATGAAACTTGCTAAGTGAAAAATAATTAAATCGTGCCTAAACCTTACACTTAAATAATAAACGTACATGACTGGATGGAAGAAGCTCATAATACATGGACTCGCACTTGTGTTAAAAAAGTAATATTATATTTTAAAGTATAGGGTCCACATAACATACAGCCGCATCTATAGCTGCGCGGCGCATCCTAGGGCTGTGTACAGCTAGCTGTTCAGTCCTTGACGGGCTGGAGGGGCCGCAACACCACCAAATTTCTTTCCCATCTTTTCAATTCTACAGCTGCAGGGCTCGAACCAAGGATCTCCGGATCCATGAGACAGATGCCCCAAAGGCTAAAACTCTATAACTCTATGAAGTGGCTTTAATTTGCGCTTAAAAGTGCGTAAAAAACTATAATTGTATAATCTATTCTTCAAATCTATACACTATATGTTTTTCCCAGCCGTTAGTTATAATCGTCTCAATAAACGTTGTGTAATCTACATAAGATTTATAATGTTTTCTCTTAATAATTTTCAAAGTCTGGGCAGTCTGAAATGTTTACTTTAACTACGTGTGGAATATGCTGCTCACGAGTGTTCCTTCACCGTCCTCTAAATAAACACCGCCAGAGTCTGACAGACTATGCAGCCCAGACAGGCATTACTAACAGTCTAGAATTCCCTGGGCAAGGGGGGTGTGCATTTTTCTACGTTGGTCATACGTCTGCAATGCGTTTTCATTCACCGCCTTTAACAGCTGTCTGTCAGTTGCTTACTTTTAGAAATGCACTTTTTTATCGCAAAGTCGGGAGGGTGGCTAGATAAGCAGAAAAACTGACTGAAGACAGTTGAGGACATCGGGACTATAGACCCACTTTGTTCTCAGGACAGAAAAGAGTTTCTTACCCCCCACAAAACACCCAAACGTCTTTCAAATGTACAATTCATACCCAGACAATTGGAGTGGGGTGGGGTATGCGGCACTGTACATTAGTTATAACCAATGCCACGAAGATTACACTTGTGGTGGGTGCCCTCTATCGGCCAGTTTGAATTTCTCTCTCTTTCTGTCTTGCCCTCAACACTATATATATGAGAGAAATGCAAGAACTGAATTTACCAACGAGAAACTTCAGCGAAAGCAAACGCAGCTAAGCTTAGCAAGCAAGCAATCGATAGAGTCGAATTTTAAACGTAAGAACTTTACCATTTGCATACATTTGGCTTATGTATTAGTTGTTGCTAAAGTGCATGTACTTTTACACAATTTTTTAAATTCTGTCTAGACAGCCAAGCAGCCTAACGGAAAAAATGTCAGCATCGGACGACGCCTGCTGCCGTCAGGGCACCCCGGTGGATCACAAACCCGGCGAGGCTGTCGGCACCGTGTTTCAACTGCCTTCAGCCGACTTCCAGGTCTACAAAACTGGTTCCGGACGTCGGGTTGCCATTGTCGCCGCCTACGACATCTTCGGCTTCGAAGTCGAACAGACCCGTTTGTTCTGCGACGAGTTGGCCGCCGAGGTTGATGGCACCGTCCTGATGCCCGACTATTTCCGCGGCGATCCAATTAAAAAGTTCCCAGTGGAGGATCAGGTGCGCACGCAATTCTAATGCGTCTATGAGGCGAAAACCTCAAATTCTAAGAACCAATGTCTACCGATATTTCTTCACTTCCAGGAAGCCTTCAAGAAGTGGGTCAACGAGGTGGCGGACGCTGGCAAGGCGATGCGCGACACATTCAACTCAGTGGTTCCGTACGTGCGCCAGCAGCTCGGCGAGGACATTCCACTGGCCATCATCGGCTTCTGCTGGGGCGGCTGGGTGGTGGCTGTCACCCTGGCCGACCCGGCTAACCCGTTTGCCTGCGGCGTCGGCCTCCACCCGTCGAAACAGTCGGCCGAAGACATCGCCAAAATCCGGGCACCGATTGCCCTATTCCCGGCCGAGAACGATCCCGAGATGCACACCTTCTTTGATGGCATTCCGGACAAGGAGCTGGCGGCCAAATGCCTGCACAAACGGTTCATGGGTGTGAAGCACGGATACGCTACCAAGCGGGTGGATCGGGATCAGCCAGAGGCTCTGGCTAAGGTCCGGGAGGCCAATAAAGACACGGCCAAGTTCATTCTGGAGAGAACGAGCAAGAAGTAAAAAGAAATTTGCGGACACCAAATTGACCGAAGTTTTTTATTTCATCGCTTAGAAAGAAAAAATCTGAAAATCGACATTTCTTAATTCATTAGTCGTTTGTTTGTTTGTAGCTTTCTATCTTAAAAACATTTATTAATTTGTTCTAAATTAAAAAAAGCACCGCCATACGGCAGCATATTTATTCTGTCTAACCATAAAACTACTTCTCGTAGTATTTATTATTCAAAATATGATTAGTAATTTTTTGAACAATCGATTCACACATTGACCAACCAGTTCTTTGTCGTTTAATTTTAGTTGTGTTTAATGAGCTGAGCAATGACTTGTGCATGCTGCATTGCGTTTTGAGCTTAAACAATACTATTTATACTACTAATAGTAGCCGCTACTAGGATATTCTCCGTGATCATTAAAATAATATACACAACTTATCATAAAAAATTTAATAAGTAATCGTTTCTTTTTCATTACACCCTTTATTTAGACTGACATAATTTTCGATAAATTTTCTTTATTGAACAGTCTCAAAGAAATTTACATATATTATGCAATGTATGCATCCTTATTTTTTCTTAGATCTTCTTATAGATTCTTCTTAGATCTTCTTCTTAGATTTTCTTCTTCTCACTAATCAGATCATATACCGTATTCCGATCCTATAGATTTAGCTAATGGCGGGCAGCCGCTTTGTTTTAAACAACCCTATAGGTTAAACAGTCTAGGAGCGAATTGTACGCGGACCTCGAGGATCGGATGATGTTTGTCTCCGATATCTGTTAATTTTGTGATTGATTCTCTTTATCAAGAGTGATCATGGATCGCGAAATCCACACCACCTCTGACGCACGGATAATTCTTGGGGCAGTTTGCCGACGAAGCCTCATTCTACAGAGAATCGTTTTTTTGCAAAGGTTTGCCTACAGGCACTCGTATGTTTACAGGATCAACAAAACAATATCCGATCATGACAGTTACACGCATCGGATTTAACACATTGTACAGCAAAGTCGCATTAGCCAGCCGCACTTTAATTTACCGTTTAATAAATTGCCAAAATTACTCTGTGCATGCAGAAATTGATTTTGGTTCGGTGATAAGATTTCTTCATCAATGCGGTTCATTGATGAGATTCTCTTGACTATAGCTCGTATATGTGAGCGAAAAATTCGAATTCTAATAAACTCTTAGTCGAATGTAAATTCTTAAGCTGATTGTAACTCCCAGAATAAAAAACTTCGATCGCTTTGTCATTAGTAGCCTTATTTTCGAGGGTAACAAATTATTTAAAAAAACATATTTTTCATCGCATTTTAATATGTCCTTCACGAAGACCTTCGTCTGCTCACTGATAAATATGTCTGGGTGCTTGACTTTTATTTTTAATTTCGTTAATTAATCTGAATTTTTCATAAGAGTAAGACAAAATTCTTGCTACTTTCTTCTAGTTCAAGCTTTATTTTGCCAAGAAAATGTAAAAATGTTATAGAAAAAGCTAAAATATAAGCTGGTAAATACATTACTTAAACTATTGCACTTTTATCAGCGATATCTCGGTAATTAATATTTCAAATTTTCTAATCTGACTTGTTTAGCCGATTGTTTATATGACAATTTCACGCACGTGCTATCCTTGCAGTTGCAGTTCGTTGTGTAAGTAATCTTAATATTTTGTGAAATGTTACTATTTTATCCTGCTTAGTTTTATTATGTTTTTCAGAAAAAAAACTTTTATTCCTTTAAAAATTCAAACTGTTTTTTACTTTATATTAAAAAAATATTGCACTGCATTGCTTGGAGCATAGGAATTCAGTTCTTTACTGATTCTGTTTTGAATCAGTACTTAAGGAAATATTCAAAATTTTTTGTGACCAAATAGGCTTTAAATAAAAAAATCTATTAATATGTTTACTCTTGATTTTATTATAGTTGTGGGTGCCCATTTGGAATTTTTTATCAGGGCAGTACATTGTACATTAGAAAATTCATTCCTAATTTTTTTCTAAATTAATTTTAAATATAATAGCATTAATTCAGCTCTTATCTTTGATTTTTTGGGTGTTAAAGCAGTCTTTTGCCCTAAACAAATTAATATATCATAACTTGGATTTTACATAAAATCTAAAGCACTAATTTTCTTCTCCGATAGCTAAAAATCTAGTTTACATTTATAGTAATTTTATATTGCAGAGCTATTCTCCAATTGATTACGAAAATATACAAAATTAAAAAGGATTTATTTAGTTTAACCAGGTATTAGCTGCCATTAGTAAAAATTTTAATATTTTATGGGCAAAGCACCGATCTATCTGTACTTTTGTCCGATCATCCTAGACTACTCGAAAAGTTTGACCGCCATAACTAATGTTAACAAATATTTGCGAAACGGAAACTATTGATCACTGACAATTTCCTACATTGCCTCAATATCCGCCAAAACACACGACTTACCGTAAATAAATGTTTCTATTATAAAAATAATATATAGTAATGGCTATGGCCCCTCCAGCCCGTCAAGCTGAACAGCTGTACACAGCCCTCGGATGCGCCGGGCAACTAGCTGCGGCTGTGCCGTGGGCTGTACATCTGGCCGACAGGTCGGGTATCTAAATTTATTCATTTATTATTGCTGTTGCATCATTAAAATGTAGACTTTTTTATAAAATGAGGGATTTTACCAATTAATTGATAGTTATAATCTCAATGAATAAGTAAAAATAAAGTTGCCTAAGCGGGACGTAGGTGAGTTCCCAATAATATATCCCTAGATTATTTGCTGGGCTTTGAGTACATGTACTGGAAAATTACGAGCTAAATATGGTATTAAATCGTGGGGAAAATTATTATCCCTTTTCTTTATCGGAAGAGTAGCAAAAAATAAATTTGAGAGAGTTATGAAGTCTTTTAAAAAACAGCGAAACACCCATCGAAAAAGCTGCCCGGTTTAAACTGTATGAGCTTATGACAAGATTTGCCAATGCCCGCCAGCAACCTCCCCAAGAGATGCTTAGCTTTGCTCCGTCCGACATATATGTCCTCCGGCCTAGATGAAAACTGAAGCGAATTTTCTTCCCTACCCAACTGGCAGGAAATCCCAAATCCTATAGGAGCTGACACACACTTACACACACACACACACACACACACACACACACACACACACACACACACAGTCCCTATGGCTCTTTATCCGAGCCCCTAGCTGGCCTACTTTCCCTTTGGGGGGAAGATAGAATTCAAGCCGAGAAAAGCTGCATCAAGAGACGAGTAAGAAAGACAGGGCGATAGAGATTAGAGAGAAGAGAGGCGGATGCTGCCCAGTCACGGCTTGGCAAGGAGCCAAAAATCGAGCCCGCTATTTTAAAACGGTACGGATGAAAGGGAGGACAGAAACTTTTTTTGAAACCGAGTTTTCGAGTTTTTATATTAATTCTCCGTGGCCGGCTGTTCTCTTCCTCATTCTGTTTGTACGATCTGGGATGCAAATTAACCCCAGTTTTTATTGATTACAATCGAGTTCGGCACTAATATAGAAGATATAAAGTACACATGTACTCTATTTGTTTGCACTTTATAGTATAGTCTTAAGGGATAAAAATATGTTTCATTTATCAGCATACTGCTTGATAGATTGGCTTGGTCAATCAACGAAGCTTTGGCTGCCTTTTTTTCAAGAAATTCAATTTGCAAGATTTTGTTGCATGAAATGGAATTGATATTTTTAATGGAATCATCTGAGCTTATTGAAAATTTGTTAAGAAAATTATACCAAGTATCACAGTGCGATAATCTTTGGCTCAGTGCCAACTTTCATGACTTGTCCAGTAAAACAGCATTTCGACAATAACATCCAGGATTTGATATTTAGGCAGCCAATTTGTAGGCTTCGAGTGCTATAACTTAAACAATTTTCCTATTCTTCTGGTACAATGGCCATTGTCTTATTGTTAACATTTGTTTGCTATGAATGTATTTGCTTTTTAGTTGCCATTAATTATTTCCGTTTCTTGTTACTTTAAGTAGCGTAGGATCTGGAAAATGAGGAAAATCGTAGCTAGAAAGTTAGAAACTTATTTAAATATTCTTTATTTATCAAAATCGCTACTTTAAGTAACACTTGATGAAAAAAATTTAGTACAACCAATTGCAATTTAGCTACATTTTCTTAGAGTCTTTCTTAGGGCCTGAACAAAGTAACTGATACGTGTATGACTGGGTAATCTAAACAAACAAATCATATGGAACATTATAAAGCATTATGGCAATACTAGACTTTCCTTTCCGCAACCGTTGTTATTTCCTTACTCATAAATTCACCATAACTGCGCCCTGTACAGACTTCGGTTGTCCTTTTCGTCTGCATTTTTACCAGGAGGTTTTTTACAGCCCCCATGTAGCGGTTACTGTAAGAGCAGTGCCATGTTTTACTTAGTGGCTACTGCGCTCGTCGTATCAAGGAACTGGGTCTCCGGGCCGGAAAAATGAGACCTTCGGCTTCATCCAACGATCGACTATTCCTTCCCAAACCGTGGACCCGGCTCGCATACCCTACAGGCTCCTCCAGTTTCTGGTTTATTGTGCGCCTTCGGTCCCCCAACTTTTCCTCTTTGCTTCACATAATTGTATTCGTGAAAGTGAATGATTTGTGGCCTCTGCTGGAGTCTCTGGCTCGGCCCCTCCGCTTGGCTCACCTAGCCATAGCCATCCTTTTCCTCTGTTGGAACGAAAAACAATCATCTATCTATCTCGATATCAATAGATAAATGGATGGATGGATGGAAGAATACATAGATAGATAGACAGATAGACAGATAGATGGATGGATAGATAGATAGATAGATAGATAGATAGATAGATAGATAGATAGATAGATAGATAGATAGATAGATAGATAGATAGATAGATAGATAGATAGATAGATAGATAGATAGATAGATAGATAGATAGATAGATAGATAGATAGATAGATAGATAGATAGATAGATAGATAGATAGATAGATAGATAGATAGATAGATAGATAGATAGATAGATAGATAGATAGATAGATAGATAGATAGATAGATAGATAGATAGATAGATAGATAGATAGATAGATAGATAGATAGATAGATAGATAGATAGATAGATAGATAGATAGATAGATAGATAGATAGATAGATAGATAGATAGATAGATAGATAGATAGATAGATAGATAGATAGATAGATAGATAGATAGATAGATAGATAGATAGATAGATAGATAGATAGATAGATAGATAGATAGATAGATAGATAGATAGATAGATAGATAGATAGATAGATAGATAGATAGATAGATAGATAGATAGATAGATAGATAGATAGATAGATAGATAGATAGATAGATAGATAGATAGATAGATAGATAGATAGATAGATAGATAGATAGATAGATAGATAGATAGATAGATAGATAGATAGATAGATAGATAGATAGATAGATAGATAGATAGATAGATAGATAGATAGATAGATAGATAGATAGATAGATAGATAGATAGATAGATAGATAGATAGATAGATAGATAGATAGATAGATAGATAGATAGATAGATAGATAGATAGATAGATAGATAGATAGATAGATAGATAGATAGATAGATAGATAGATAGATAGATAGATAGATAGATAGATAGATAGATAGATAGATAGATAGATAGATAGATAGATAGATAGATAGATAGATAGATAGATAGATAGATAGATAGATAGATAGATAGATAGATAGATAGATAGATAGATAGATATGTGCAGCATCTAGCAGCGCAGGTTCTATGGAGCTGGCGATGGGATGGCAGCAGTGGAAAAGTTCGTTAAATGGTCAGTAAAAATAGTCGCACTATGCGGTGCGCAAGCGCTTGCAGTGTTATTGCTAAAGCAGACAGGGTAGGCAGAGCCGCTAAGCGTGGCGCAGCAACGGCAATTACAAAAATCCGAGGCTTATTTATAGATATAGCCACGCACCAGCAATGCAGAATCGCGCGGACTGCTGGCGATCTGTCTGTCTGGCTGGTGCAGTGCAGCGGAGGGGCCGCCTCCGGCCCGAGAGGAACGGAGAAAGTGCGAGTGGGGCTGCGCCGCTTGCGACCCGATGCGTGCCATACGGAGGATGCGGATGGCTGAATTTTCGCGATGTAAAAAAATCCCCAGACTGTGTGTGTAACGGCGCTGACTATACCCTGTGTTCTCTCACCGTTTTACCATCTCCCTAAAGGCCGTTCAGTCTCTGTGTGTCGTCTCTACTATACGGTCTTTCTGGGCGTTTATATGCGGGCGGAATTCAGAAGGAATATCGATTTGGCGGCCGCTAGCAAAGTTATCATGTGTATAGCGTAGTAGGCCGTTAATGCAGCAAATGGAGGCTAAAAGTCCGCGGGGTCCCATTCGATGTGTGCGCTTTTTTATGCCAGTAGCATCCAAGTTCGGTGAAGATTTATCAAGCTCGAAATGCAAGTGGCACCGGTTGAGAAAACTTTTAGGGAGAAACAAGGTTTAAGGGCAGTTCAGAGACGGGGTTAAGGGCAGTCAGAAGACGGAGTTAAGGGTAGTTAGGAGACGGGGTTAAGGGCAGTTCGGAGACGGAGTTAAGGGCAGTTAGGAGACGGGGTTAAGGGCAGTTAGGAGACGGGGTTAAGGGCAGTTCGGAGACGGGGCTAATGGCAGTTAGGAGACGGGGTTAAGGGCAGTTAGGAGACGGAGTTAAGGGCAGTTAGGAGACGGGGTTAAGGGCAGTTCGGAGACGGAGTTAAGGGCAGTTAGGAGACGGAGTTAAGGGCAGTTAGGAGACGGGGTTAAGGGCAGTTAAGAGACGGGGTTAAGGGCAGTTAAGAGACGGGGTTAAGGGCAGTTAAGAGACGGGGTTAAGGGCAGTTAGGAGACGGGGTTAAGGGCAGTTAAGAGACGGGGTTAAGGGCAGTCAGGAGACGGGGTTAAGGGCAGTTCGGAGACGGGGCTAATGGCAGTTAGGAGACGGGGTTAAGGGCAGTTAAGAGACGGGGTTAAGGGCAGTTAGGAGGCGGGGTTAAGGGCAGTTAAGAGACGGGGTTAAGGGCAGTCAGGAGACTGGGTTAAGGGCAGTTAGGAGACGGGGTTAAGGGCAGTTAAGAGACGGGGTTAAGGGCAGTTAGGAGGCAGGGTTAAGGGCAGTTAAGAGACGGGGTTAAGGGCAGTCAGGAGACGGGGTTAAGGGCAGTTAGGAGACGGGGCTAATGGCAGTTAGGAGACGGTGTGAAGAAAAGTGCACTAAAGAAGGTCGGCATCAGGTAAAGCAAACTTCGCTTGTTTTTATGCATCTGCGCGACTTTTAAAATTGTACGAGCGTAAATTCTATTTGCGACTAGCTATCCGATTGAATATACGTAGGAAAAATCATTTGAAAATAGATTTCCTATTTTAAACTAATAAAATCCTAATCCTCAAAACTTCACGTTTCAGTGACTGCCTAAGTATGCCTAGCTAAGTAAAAAAAGATCGAAGCCAGCGAGGATGAATGAGCACGGGCCGCTGACCAGTGAAACAATTCGCTACAGCCATCGTAGTGACCTTGCTACGCTGCGCGCTAGAAGCATTTGAGAACAATGAACAGCTCTTGGAAGCAGCAGCAACAACAATCGGCTTCATCCTTCCGCATTCTGATTGCCCCCTCAATATTGTTTGCTATTAGCATAAGCCATACAGCTTAGTTTGTGGAACCAACCCGGCGCAGGCCTGCCTCCACCCACTCCCCTTCTCTTCCCATTCTTCCCCTTTCATTCTCTTCCAAACCCGAGCCTCTCTTTCGTTTGGCCGGCCGTCACTGTGCGAGCTTTTAGCGGGTCTGTCTGTTCGTTCGCTGCCCCCCCCGCCCCTGGACTTTGGATTCGCGCGCTTCAGACACCCCTCCTCAGCTGAGAGGGAGCCCCAGACAATTCTTCGTACTAAGTTTTCTTCTATAACTGCTTCTTGCTGCTGCCGCTTTTGCTGCTGCTGCTGCTGCTGCAGTCGCCGCCTCCTTTGCTGCCTCTTTTTGCAGACATGCTTATTTTGATTTCTCTTCGCCTTAAGTAATCCTCTAGACTCGCTACGTCAGCTCCTTCTCTGTATTTCTCCCTGGATCTAACTCGGTGCGCAATATTTCCCAACCAGCACACCAGTTGCGCTGGCGTATCTGTTAAACACATTCCTTTCTTCAAATTCGAACGGAATGGAATTTCAATAGAGTCGCTTGTTTTTTGTTGGGAACGAAATATTCGAAAAGAAGAAACTTAATCTAGCTAGTAGAAAACCATATCGCTTGTGCTGATTCGAGTTTTTTGTCGGCAGTAGACACCCGCTAAATTGAGCAGAGTGAGAGAGACTCAACCAGCATCGAGCATGAACGAAGAGGATTCCGCAATAGTTGACACCGAAATGACGCCTGTCAATCAGGCCATCGATTTGCCAGCATCGTCGCTCTGGACAAACCCGACCGAGGCCAACGTCGTTCAGCGCAAGCCCACGATGCTGCTGCCGGCAAATTCAACGACTCTCTGGCTGTCGCCTTCCGCGGTTGCCGGGCAATCCGCCCTTAGTCAGGAGTTGGAATCGACTGCAAATTTCGGTGAGTTTTTTGGGGCAGTAATTATCGCTTGTTTAGAAACGACTTTGGCATCGCCTGAGGCTGAGTGAGGGATTCTTCATATTGCGGATGGGAAAAGGCTCTGACATCCCTGAGGCTGTGTGAGGGATTTTGTCATATTGCAGATGGGGAAGAGCTCTGACATCCCTGAGGCTGTGTGAGGGATTTTGTCATATTGCAGATGGGGAAGAGCTCTGACATCCCTGAGGCTGTGTGAGGGATTTTGTCATATTGCAGATGGGGAAGAGCTCTGACATCCCTGAGGCTGTGTGAGGGATTTTGTCATATTGCAGATGGGGAAGAGCTCTGACATCCCTGAGGCTGTGTGAGGGATTTTGTCATATTGCAGATGGGGAAGAGCTCTGACATCCCTGAGGCTGTGTGAGGGATTTTGTCATATTGCGGATGGGAAAAGGCTCTGACATCCCTGAGGCTGTGTGAGGGATTTTGTCATATTGCAGATGGGGAAGAGCTCTGACATCCCTGAGGCTGTGTGAGGGATTTTGTCATATTGCAGATGGGGAAGAGCTCTGACATCCCTGAGGCTGTGTGAGGGATTTTGTCATATTGCAGATGGGGAAGAGCTCTGACATCCCTGAGGCTGTGTGAGGGATTTTGTCATATTGCAGATGGGGAAGAGCTCTGACATCCCTGAGGCTGTGTGAGGGATTTTGTCATATTGCGGATGGGAAAAGGCTCTGACATCCCTGAGGCTGTGTGAGGGATTTTGTCATATTGCGGATGGGAAAAGGCTCTGACATCCCTGAGGCTGTGTGAGGGATTGTCATATTGCAGATGGGAAAAGGCTCTGACATCCCTGAGGCTGAGTGAGGGATTTTGTCATATTGCGGATGGGGAAGAGCTCTGATATCCCTGAGGCTGAGTGAGGGATTCTTCATATTGCAGATGGGGAAGAGCTCTGAATTATGAGGCTGAGTGTGATGGGGCGAACTCGGGGATCCATCTAGATAAACATTTTTGGAGCGTTAAATTATGTAAAATTAATTTTCTATTTATCGTTTCACTTATCTGCTTTTAAATCAATTCTAAGTTATTAAAAATTGTAATCTCTTACGCATGTACAGTTTTCCTTTATCCCACCCTTAAATAGACTATAATTATAGTATTGCACGGGCATTACAAAACAATAAAACCTTATGAAACTGCCATACACTCACGACTAACTCAAAGAGAAATAAAATAATTTTTCCGCTTCCGAAATAAACAGTTTAACATTGATTAATCCGTATAACTGCTTGTTTTCTCCAGCAGCCAGCCGTCTTTGTGGCGGCACGTTTTTCTTTTGTCTCTCAGGCGGCCTTTCGTCAGATGCGCAGCCGAGCATGAGTGGCTTGCGTACAGCAGATTAGTTCGATACATTATTATTATTGCCGTTGAATATTCCCTTGCTATCCTTCTATAATAGCCGGCATCCCAGCGAAACCTTTTCTTAGAAAGACAGAATTTACCTTGCAATCAGAAAGTCCGTCTGTTTGATTCGCTTTGTTGCGGCGTAGACAAAATCATACTGAGACATGGAGGTAGACAATCAAACTGAGACGGGGGTAGACAATCAAACTGAGACGGGGGTAGACAATCTGACTGAGATGGGGTAGACAATCTGACTGAGACGAGGGTTGGCAATCTGACTGAGATGGGGGTAGACAATCTGACTGAGACGGGATAGACAATCTGACTGAGACTGGGGTAGACAATATGACTGAGATGGGGGTAGACAATCTGAGTGAGATGGGGGTAGACAATCAAACTGAGATGAGGGTTGGCAATCTGACTAGGACGGGGGTAGACAATCTGACTGAGACTGGGGTAGACAATCTGACTGAGATGGGGGTAGACAATCTGACTGAGACGGGGTAGACAATCAAACTAAGACGAGGGTTGGCAATCTGACTGGGACGGGGGTAGACAATCAAACTAAGACGAGGGTTGGCAATCTGACTGGGACGGGGGTAGACAATCTGACTGAGACTGGGGTAGACAATCTGACTGAGACTGGGGTAGACAATCTGACTGAGACGGGGGTAGACAATGTGACTGAGACACGGGGGTAGACAATCTGACTGGGACGGGGGTAGACAATGTGACTGAGACACGGGGGTAGACAATCTGACTGAGACGGGGTAGATAATCAAACTGACATGGGGGTAGACAATCTGACTGAGACGGGGGTAGACAATGTGACTGAGACACGGGGGTAGACAATCTGACTGAGACGGGGTAGATAATCTGACTGGGACGGGGGTAGACAATGTGACTGGGACGGGGGTAGACAATCTGACTGAGACGGGGGTAGACAATCTGACTGAGACGGGGGTAGACAATCTGACTGGGACGGGGGTAGACAATCTGACTGAGACGGGGGTAGACAATCTGACTGAGACAGGGTAAAAAATCTGACTGAGACGGGGTAGACAATCTGACTGGGACGGGGTAGACAATCAAACTGAAACGGGGGTAGACAATCAAACTGAAACGGGGGTAGACAATCAAACTGAGACGGGGGTAGACAGTCTGAGTGAGATGGGGGTAGACAATCAAACTGAGATGAGGGTTGGCAATCTGACTGAGACGGGGTAGACAATCTGACTGAGACGGGGTAGACAATCTGACTGAGACAGGGTAAAAAATCTGACTGGGACGGGGTAGACAATCTGACTGAGACGGGGGTAGACAATGTGACTGAGACACGGGGGTAGACAATCTGACTGGGACGGGGTAGATAATCAAACTGACATGGGGGTAGACAATCTGACTGAGACGGGGGTAGACAATGTGACTGAGACACGGGGGTAGACAATCTGACTGAGACGGGGTAGATAATCAAACTGACATGGGGGTAGACAATCTGACTGAGACGGGGTAGATAATCAAACTGACATGGGGGTAGACAATAACGGAAATATAAAGAGAACGCTGAATATAATATAAAAAGGCAAAAGCTAAATTGTTTGGACTTCTGTGTTTCAAATTTAGTTACCCCAGCTGTAGGATTGGTCCTGTAACTGGGCTAATTTGTGTGGCAAAGATATTTCCTGTTACCCATTTATAACAAAAAACAGCCGATTGTCGTAATAAAGAAAATATGCTCGTAAAGCTATTATTGTCCGGCTGTTTTATTTTGCTTTAACTTAAGCCAAATCTACAAATTAGACTTTAAAAAGTTGCTATTTTACGCCGCAATATGCCACTTAGAGTCGAGAACATTTCTGAAATAGTTTTGCTGCTAAAATCAATCGTTTTTTTTAGTTTTGTGCGGAAAACAAGTATAGAATACATGCTGTAGCTAAAGAGCCGAAATGCGTGTTTTCCGTAGATCTAAACCGAATTCAAATAATTGTTGCGTTTATTTTCTTGAAGTTTTTGTTGCCGCAAAGAAGCGCGGCACGCTTATATGGGATTCGGTTCGCGTTTCTGTCTTTTTTTCCTATTGCAGCGGGTTTCATTTGTATCGAATTAAGAAAACGAGTGGATTCCCTAATCCCTTCCCTAATTGCTCCAATTGAGGATCTACTTACTAAGCAAACCTTGCTGGCAATGCTGGAGCCCAGAGAGAAAAATATTAACAAAATAAAGCAGAATTCCTAGAAGACTTTGAGAAAGCAACGACTATTTAGTTATATTTGTTCGTCCCACTTAGTTTACTTTTCGACTTAAAGAAAAACATAAGAAGCATTTTTCCCTAAATAGTATTTTCCTTTGCGCTTGGTTAACTCAGACAGAAGCGAAGTCTCCCTCTCCAGGTACGTCAAAAAGTGAAAAGGGCCAATGGTCCTTGATTTTATCGCTTGAAATTGTCTCAAGTTTTTCAAAAATCTTTCTTAATGAGTATACAGTTGCTTACGTATTTATTAGTAATGCTAACTTGATTGACGTATTCACCGTATTCACGGCACTGCGCATGATTCATGCTGCACTTACAGTACAGTGTGGAAAGTAGCAGTAGTCAAACTTATCAAACTATAAAGGAGTATTTGTTTGGCTGGGTAGTCCACTGGGACTACCGTACTGTTTACTATCGTAGAGTTCAACTCAACTGTTTAGTTCACATTCACATGTATGCGGGTGCGGGCCTTGGCTGGCCCCTGGGTGCTTAGGTTGGGATTTGCTGAATTGTTGATTCTTTGCCCGGCCCTGAACGACCCCGTAGATATAACATGTTCTATTTTTTCCGTCTGCGCAGTTTTTGCATGCTCAAATACTAATAGACTTGTTGTTCACGTGCGCGCAGGACTGTGGGTTATTTACTATTGACTTGACTCCATATTTCCCCTTGGAGTTCTTTTGCAAAAAAGCAAAAAACACGCCGTTGGGTGCGATGTCGATACATACTACTTACCTTCAAGCCGGCATAAATGGTCACGGGTTTTATTACCACCCCAAGCAGCACCCCCGTTTTTTATGGAAGAAGTTGTGGGGAAGCGTCGGCGTTAGGCTTAAAACGGTATTCCGTCCGAGGTCGCGTATGAAGCAGAGAACGGAGTAATGTACATTTTATTTAACGTACAACGGACTACTGTCTAACCTCTCCATCCTGTCTGTGAGGATAGAATGGTTTTTCTGACGCTGTACGCACAGTCTTTCATTCTGACCTAAAGGCTAGAAAATTTGGGGGTTTGGGGGTGAGACATCGACTGTTTCGCAAGCCCTGTGTCTGGTCCACTTAGCGCGGACTGCTATTGATTTTCGTAACCATTGCCTACCGACCCGAGCCCCGCGCCTCAGCTGGCGACTCTGTCCACCCACCCTCCGGGCTGGAAAATCTCTTCCCTTACGCGTCCGTTCTAGTGCCTAACCAAACCATCAACCCTCCCGGTGTGGTCGGACCTTCAATCCGCCCCCGGCACTAAGAGAAGGTCTGGGAGTCTCGGCTTTATACTATAGCCCTCCCACCCCTCCAATCGTGCAGTCGCATGTGTCTGTCTTGCTTTGCTACTGCCCCCGCCTCGCCGAATACATTTTCTGTAATAGCCGTCTCTTTTCTCGCATTTTCTCTTGCTCCAATGCTGCTTCCACCCTCAGTTACTTGCACGGTCGCCGCCGCCGCCCCCTCACCCCTTGTTCTGTACGGGGGGTCCCTCTGTCTGTGACTCTGCCGGACTCTGCGCTCCATTTTTTGGTTCAAAAATTTCAAAGAAAAAAGGCGCCTTTACTGAACTGACTAAACTTGCCTAAAGGGGCAAGGGCTTAAAACAGAAAGTCCATTAGTGCTCAAAGACAGTCTTAATCAGTTGTGTTATCACCAAGAAAGACTGAGTGCGAACATAAAGCTTGTCCATCAACTGACAGAGCGTGGAGTTTTCCGACAACAGAGATCGACTGAATCGCCAACGATTCGATTTCTAACCCAAATTGCCACCTGCATTTCGTTCGTATTTTTTTAAAGAGTTGATTATCATCTACCTCATTGAATTCGAGCAGCGTTTGTTTTAATTTTACGGTGCTTGTTGTATAGATAAATCCCATCTGTCTGAAAAAAGTGTAGACTTTATTTATATTTTTACCATTGCCCCTAAGTTGCTTAAGTTTCAATTATTAAATGTTATTCAAACGCGTCGCCAAATTTTCTGCTACCATCGTTGACGCCTCGGCCCCAATCGTTTATTTAGTTGCTGTTGCTTCGATTGATAAATTAAGCCGACCATTTGAACATGGCAACTCAGACAACACTGTTTTTACCAGCCCAATTTGCTTCACAAACTAATATTAATAATAATCATATTGATACTAGCTCAACTAAACAAGGTTTGTAAAAATTAAGTAATTGCTTTCTAAGAAACTGTTTGCATTTAAATTTCGCAAAAATACTCATTAAATTTTAACTAATTAAAAATACTTCGGTCTCTACAGGCGCTCCCAGCAGCAGCAGCGGCGGCGGCGGCAGTGTCGGCGTTGGTGCACCGGCCGCCCTACCTGGCGGCTTGTATGGCCAAATAGTAAGCGGCGACCAGATTAATCAGCACTATTACTATACTAATCAGGGGCAGCAACAGCCTCAGCTGCCACACCAGCTAACTCAGCAACAGTCGGAGCTGTTAATTGGCTCCGGCCCCGGCGTCTACGAGGTCGGAGCCGTCGGCGGCAGCGGCAGCGGCCTCGGCTTCGGCTTTGGCGTCGTCGGCGGCGGCAGCAGCAACAACAACAACATGACGAAGGGTAACGACGGCTCATCCGCCGGTATTCACGGACACGGAGGCATCGGCCTCGGCGGCCACGCCTACGGCTACGGCGTCCAGGACCCGGCTGCAATGCAACAGCCGGCCTACGACTTTGCGGCGCCCGTTGGCTTGCAGGGCATCCAGATGGCCCAGCTGCCTTTCCAACACGCCGTTCTGCATCAGCAGCAACAGCAGCATCACCAACAGATGCAGCTGCAATTGCACTTGCAGCAGCAGCAACAGCAGCAACAGCAGAGCCTGCAGCAGCTGATGCCATCGGCGGCTTATAGAGACCCGGCAAATGGGCCTCTTCGCAAGCTCAGCGTTGACCTCATCAAGACTTATAAGTCAATCAATGAGGTGAGTTCATTTCACTACCGGTGGCTTTTAACAGACCTATACATTTTTTAAATTGATTATTGTTTAATCAAGTGTCCCCTGACCACCTCTTTAGCTTGTTTCAATTGATCTTCTCTCACACAACAGGATTTGTTTAAATTGCTTTAGTGACCGCCCTATCTTATACAATTAAACTTCCTTGACAAGTTTAGCTTGTTCAATTGGAACTCTACCACACCTTTAGCTTGTTTATAATTTAGCTTCTGACACCTACGCTAATATCCACCTTCCCAATATGGCAAAATTAAGCCACGGAAGCTCATTGTGTTTGTGTGTTTATAATTGAGGCTTCAGCTGGCTTAGGGAAGCATCTACTAACTCCTTTAGAAAGAGAAGCTAATTCTGTCACCTCTTTAGCTTATTTATATAACAAGCGACTGTTAAAATGTCTACTGTTTTTATAAATAGAGCTTTAGACACCTTATACACGTTGGCTAGTTCATTGATCGAGCTTCACACCTTGTGTTCTTACTACAATATACAACATTCAACTGTGTGCATTCAACTGTGTGCATTCAACTGTGTGCATTCAACTGTGTGAATTCAAATGTGTACATTCAACTGTGTGTATTCAACTGTGTAAATTCAACTGTGTACATTCAACTGTGTACATTCAACTGTCTACATTCAACTGTGTGAATTCAACTGTGTACATTCAACTGTTTACATTCAACTGTGTACATTCAACTGTGTAAATTCAACTGTGTATTCAACTGTCTACATTCAACTGTGTGAATTCAAATGTGTACATTCAACTGTGTGTATTCAACTGTGTAAATTCAACTGTGTACATTCAACTGTGTACATTCAACTGTGTGCATTCAACTGTGTGAATTCAACTGTGTACATTCAACTGTGTACATTCAACTGTGTACATTCAACTGTGTACATTCAACTGTGTACATTCAACTGTGTACATTCAACTGTGTGTATTCAACTGTGTGCATTCAACTGTGTACATTCAACTGTGTACATTCAACTGTGTACATTCAACTGTGTACATTCAACTGTGTACATTCAACTGTCTACATTCAACTGTGTGAATTCAACTGTGTACATTCAACTGTGTAAATTCAACTGTGTATTCAACTGTCTACATTCAACTGTGTGAATTCAACTGTGTGCATTCAACTGTGTGCATTCAACTGTGTACATTCAACTGTGTACATTCAACTGTGTACATTCAACTGTGTGCATTCAACTGTGTGAATTCAAATGTGTACATTCAACTGTGTGCATTCAACTGTGTACATTCAACTGTGTGCATTCAACTGTGTACATTCAACTGTGTGAATTCAACTGTGTACATTCAACTGTGTGTATTCAACTGTGTGCATTCAACTGTGTACATTCAACTGTGTACATTCAACTGTGTACATTCAACTGTCTACATTCAACTGTGTGAATTCAACTGTGTACATTCAACTGTTTACATTCAACTGTGTACATTCAACTGTGTAAATTCAACTGTGTATTCAACTGTCTACATTCAACTGTGTGAATTCAACTGTGTGCATTCAACTGTGTGCATTCAACTGTGTGCATTCAACTGTGTACATTCAACTGTGTACATTCAACTGTGTGCATTCAACTGTGTGAATTCAAATGTGTACATTCAACTGTGTGCATTCAACTGTGTACATTCAACTGTGTGCATTCAACTGTGTACATTCAACTGTGTGCATTCAACTGTCTGCATTCAACTGTGTACATTCAACTGTGTACATTCAACTGTGTGCATTCAACTGTGTACATTCAACTGTGTGCATTCAACTGTGTGAATTCAAGTGTGTACATTCAACTGTGTGCATTCAACTGTCTGCATTCAACTGTGTACATTCAACTGTGTACAGTCAACTGTGTGCATTCAACTGTGTGCAACATGCAACTTAATGACAGCTTTAATCCGCTTTAATTCCGCAGATGTACTACAAAAAGAAGCGTCGCATGAAGGAGCCGGCTAACGCAGATGCCCAGGCTGCAGCAGCAGCAGCAGCAGCAGCCGCCGCCGCGGTCCACACAAATTCCACTGCCGCACCGACGGGCAACGCAAACAGCAACGCCCTGACGGCGGCTATTGGCGGCGCTGTTAACGCATCGGCCGCGCCAGACGATGCGCTGCCAGCTGCTCAGCAGAACAAACGCGACAAAAAGGCTCTGTACAATGACGGCTACGACGATCAGAATCACGACTACGTGGTCAGGCCTGGCGAGCTCTGGCTAGACCGCTACGAGGTTGACAGCCTAATTGGTAAGGGCAGCTTCGGCCAGGTCGTCAAGGCCTACGACTATCAGGAGCAACAGTACGTGGCCATCAAGATCATCAAGAACAAGAAGCCGTTCCTCAACCAAGCCCAGATCGAAGTCCGCCTGTTGGAGATGATGCTCCAGTATCCCGAGGCTAATTCCTTTGTAGTCCGTCTAAAACGTCATTTCATGTTCCGCAGTCACCTGTTCTTAGTGTTCGAGCTGCTGTCCTACAACCTGTACGACCTGTTGCGCAACACCAATTTTCGCGGCGTGTCGCTCAATTTGACGCGCAAATTTGCTCAACAATTGTGCGCCGCCCTGGAATTTCTATCCAGACCCGAGCTGCAAATCATTCATTCGGATTTGAAGCCAGAAAACATTCTGCTAGTTAATCCGAAACGATCAACCATCAAGATTATCGACTTTGGCAGCTCGTGTCAGTATCACTCCAAAATCTATCAGTACATTCAGTCGCGGTTCTACCGCTCCCCGGAAGTGCTAATGGGGATCGACTACGGATTAGCCATTGACACCTGGTCGCTAGCCTGCATCTTGGTTGAAATGCACACGGGCGAGCCGCTGTTTGCCGGCCAGAACGAGTTCGACCAGATGATGAAAATTGTCGAGGTGCTCGGTGAGTTCAGCTGGCAGTCAGTTTTGTGTGTGTGGAAGATTGGCTTTTATGTATGAATTACTATTCGTTGATAAATTGCAGTGTTCTATAGATTGATTACATAGCTTCATTGATAAATTACACCATTTCATCGAAAAATTAACGAATTGCATTAGTAGATTACAGATTTGAATTGATAGATTACAGAAGTTCCATTCATTACATTACAAAGTTCCATTGATAGATTACAGAGTTCCATTGATAGATTACAGAGTTCCATTGATTAGATTACAGAGCTCCATTGATTAGATTACAGAGTTCCATTGAAAATATCACTTAGTTCTATAGATAGATTACAGATTTCCATTGATAGATTACATAGTTTCACGGATTAGATTACAGAGTTCCATTGATATATTACAGAGTTCCATCGATATATTACATAGTTTCACGGATTAGATTACAGAGTTCCATTGATTAGATTACAGTGTTTCATTGATTTGATTACAGAAATCACTGATAAATGACCTAGTTTTATTAATTATAAGCATTTAGTAAAGTCCTCCAGTGTAAGTGAAGCAAGCAAGTTGCTTTATTATAAGTATCTAGATTCCATAAAGTTTGCAAGAATTCAGTATTCGTTTCGTCCCACTGGGCCTCTTAGTGACAGGTGAGGTGACCGTCAGTCAAAGATTCAATTTAATTTTTTAGTCGTTCGCTTTCGAACAAATATTTTCTTTTTCTGATGGACAGATAGACGCTTTTTGTTATTTTTAACTAAATCAAAGTCGGACCATCTTAGCTTTGAAAGATTTGCAAATAATAGTCAGCTTCTTCCAGGGGATAATAGCAGCAGGTAGTCCAGGTATTTCTCCAATGCCTACCCCATCTGGCATAGAGGCTAATAGAGGTTTCTATAACAACAAAATGCAGGCACCTGAACTGAACTGAATAAGCAAATTGTGTTGTTATCTTAGGGTTTAGGCGCTCTCAACCGGTCAGTTCTAAGCATAGATAATCGCGGCAGCAGTGGAGCTATTATTCGTCTGTCTATCTGCCTGTCTTTCAGCTTTCTGGCCGGAGAAGCAGAGACAGACCGAGACTAAATTTTCGAATGGCTTATTTTTGCTCTCGAGTTTCTTATTTAATGTTTGGCCAAAAGTGGAAGACATTCCCTGCTGCTGCTACCTGTGGACTGGCTCGGAGGGAGGGGGGCAGGAGGGTGTCAGCGAGTGTGGGCGCGGAGGCGGCTTCTGACATTTCTTTCATTCATTCATTTTTTTCTTTTTCTACCTTGCTTCGCGAGCGCTAGACCCGCCAAGCTAAAAAAAGACGCGGACTAAATGCAGGGCAGGTTAAAATACGCCCAGAGGGGTGGACAGAGAGCTTCAATTGCACAATAGCGTCTGTCAGTAAATTGCTTGGGGGAGGCTGGGCTGGCGTGGAAGCTCTGTTCTGCATTTTGGACCTTAATGCTTGCAAATGCGAGCGTACGCATTTTTAACTCTAAAATTTGCATTCAAATTCGAAAGACTGAATGAAATAAGTGGGCAGGTTGAAACACTTAACCATTTTTCTCTGCCTGTCTCTTTTTCTGCCTCTATCTATTTATGCATTTTGCTCCCGTTTGTACCACCATTATCTATATCTATCTATTTAATTATCTATCTATTTAATTATCTATCTATTTAATTATCTATCTATTTAATTATCTATCTATTTAATTATCTATCTATCCATCTATCTATCCATCTATCTATCTATCTATCTATCTATCTATCTGTGTATCCAATCATCTATCAGTCAATTAATCAATCAATAAATCAATCTACCTATGCATGCTCTCCGGTGGCCGACACCACAGTCTATAATTAGTTTGTTGCAGTGCTAAATATAAATCGTAGTAACCGCTAGAGGCCAGAATACCCAGTGAAGAAACATGAACTAGTCGACAATGCAAAAGCGCGCAAAAACCGCCCTATTCCCACGGCAACTAGCTATTATTGCCTTCCTTTCAGTCAAGGCAATCTCTATGGTTTAGCTCGGTTGGCAGGCCAAGTAAAGGGCAGAATATGCGAAACCGGTTAGAGGGGCCACTAGCTTATTTTCCGCCGCAAATTTTCCGCTTTCTCCTTTAACTGGGTCGGGTCGCCTTTTGCTCGAACAAGTTCGGCAAACAGTCAGTGGGGTTGCTGCCGCGCTATAACTATCCGCTCTCTGCTTCCCCTACACTTCTGGCCGCCCTTTGACTTCGCAGTATTTTTTTTCCTTTTTTTGTACCCTTCCGCCACTTTCCAATAGCGCTTGTTCGCTGTTTGATGCTGCAGCTATATGAAGCATCATCGTATTATTATTAGCTACTATATTTACTATTATTCAGCGAAATTTAAGGTTGGGCGGACCCAGGGCGAGGCCACACCAACTGCGCACAGATTTTTACACAGCGCTGATTGGGGTGAATGGAGTGGTTTCGGAGCGGCCCGTGACTTGATTTTTGTTGTAAAGAGATATTTTATTTTAGTTACTGACTCCGCCTCGGTTGCTTTTGATCGTTAGTGTGTCAGTTTAGCTCTATCTCCCTGTAAATTGGCTCATAGCGAGGAGTCCTTACTGTAGCGAATGGCTTTTGGGCGATCCAATTATCTATCTATCTATCTATCTATCTATCTATCTATCTATCTATCTATCTATCTATCTATCTATCTATCTATCTATCTATCTATCTATCTATCTATCTATCTATCTATCTATCTATCTATCTATCTATCTATCTATCTATCTATCTATCTATCTATCTATCTATCTATCTATCTATCTATCTATCTGTCTATCTATCTATCTATCTATCTATCTATCTATCTATCTATCTATCCATCCATCCATCCATCTATCTATCTATCTATCTACCTATGTTTCTATTTGTCTTTTTATCTTTTTATGCATGAGTATATATCAATCAACTCAGGGTATAAAATCTGGTAGTGATAGCTGAAACTTTGCTAGTCTTATTTAATGAGCCTGAGAATCATCTGCACACAACAGACAGATAAGTCTCAAAGAATTCCTACCTATTTTATGGCGTAAAATCGCGTCTGTATGTGTATTGTGAGCACTTGCAACATTAAGTCTAGTTGATTCCAAAATTTGATGATGCAAAAAATCTAGCCTAATTTTCTGGACTTTTCACTTAGCCTAGATATCGTTTTGCTTGCCAACCCCACTTCACCAAGTCTAATCGCCTTCGTCCCACATCAATCAGGCATGCCGCCGAAGCACATAATCGAGATGGGCAAAAAGTCCGGCAAGTATTTCGAACGCCTGCCAGACGGTTCCTATCAGCCGAAACGGCCGCCAACAGCCGCTGAAGGTGGCGCAGCTGGCGGCGGCGGCGGCGGCAACGGGGGCGGTGCCTCGTCCCGACGCCCGGTGACCTACCGGCCGCCCGGCACGCGGCTCCTTCGCGACCTGCTCGGCTGCGATCAGGGCGGCCCGGGCGGACGTCGGCACGGGGAGGCGGGTCACACGCCGGCTGATTACCATCGCTTCCTTGATCTGGTGGCTCGAATGCTCGAGTATGATCCTAGACAGCGACTGAGGCCGCGCGAGGCCATGCAGCATCGGTTTTTTCGACGCGATTCAACAACTGGCGACCAGCATCAGCAGCAGCAAGCGGCCGTGGCAGCCGCCGCCGCCGCCGCAGCCGCCGCCTCCTCATCCGCCATGGTCACATCCACCGTCCTTAACGTTGGCGCTCCGCATCCAGTGAAAACTGACGTCATGCAGTCATCGATGATGCTGAGCTCCCATCAGCAGCTTCAACAGCAACAGCAGCTCCAACAGCAACAGCAGCAGCAGCAACAGCATCAGCAATTGCCAATGCTCCAGCTCCACCCTGGACAAAGTTCTCAAAGTCAGGCAGCCCCCGTGTCATCAGCTGCGGCGGCAGCGGCGGCTGCGGCGGCGGCATCAGGCTCAGACGCCAGTCAGCAGCAGCAGCAGCCCGGCTCGCAAAAGTACACAAAACTGATAGCCGGATTTAGTGCAGGTCAGAATCTGCACTGAGACAATTTAGAAATTAAACGGCCTGCCTCTATCATCTGTCCCTCTATGTTTTTGGCCCCGACTGTTGCTCCACTGTGTGGCGGGAATTGGCATTCTGAATTTCTGCCTGCGCGCACTATCCCTTCCCTCTGCGTGTCTTTAAGTGTAAAAATTAGCTTATAGAAATAATCAGTGTCAGTCTTTTTCCTTTTAACTTTTACTTTTGACTTAAATTATCCCTCCTTTCTCTACCCTAATAGTTTTGTTTGGCCCTAATTATTGTGTCTGTAAATTTTATTGTGTGCGGTTTTTTCATTATTTTTACGCTGTGTATAGTGAAGGATAAAACAACAAGCCATTTTATCGATTTTAGTTGTTTAACTTTACATCCTTGACGGTGTCACCTAACTCGTATAAATAATGACTAATTAATTTTATTAAAATGCTACTTGGTGGAAATTGTGTACAGCTTGTATATGTGGTTTACTCAGATAATGATCTGATTTGTGTAAGCGCGCGTATGTTTCATTTTGTGACCCCGCAACGTTAGAAATCCCTTAATTAAAAGTATTTTTACATATTTTTTTAGTTAACGTGTGAATGTTGTTTCAATTTCCAGTGTTTTGTTTGGCATGCTTGTTTTCTTGTTTTATTGTTGTTGTTGCTGTAATTTTATTATAAATAGTATTTTTAATTTTTGTCGGAGTAACTTTATAACAAAATCTACGTGTTTGTAGCTTCCTAATCCCAAATTGGACCATCCTTGTCCATGGTTCTCCCCTGTCTCTAACCTTTAAGTTACAAGCATTACGGGTTTATTAGCGACTATATCGTTTCTCAGAAAATTTGAATTTTAAATAAATAATAGTTTAAACTGATTTCATAGAAAAAAATACAGGTAAATTATTTGGGAAATAACTTTGATATACGGTTTGGGAGGTTTTTTATGAACTTTTAGAAGTCAATCTGTAAATGTTACGCCGCTGGATTCTTGGTATCCTAGGGGTCTGGTCCAACAGAAAGGGATTTTCGTACTTGTTTTGCATTCATACTATTTGAAAATATAAATAGTTTATTTTTTTGCCTCATATCTCTTTGCCGGGCTATATTTCTTTGCTCCGCTATAGTTTTTGTGAAGGAATGAGTGAATCTGAGCACTTAGTAGAATTCATATTGTTAATCAATTCTTTTTCTCTCTATCTCACACACACAATACATTTTGCCCTCAAAATTGTTCTGTGAACAAAACTTTACTTACTGTCGTAATTGTTGGTAATGTTGGTAATGTTGGCAATGTTTGCGACTCTATGTGTGCATATTGGAAAGCATATAATTTAACGCTTAATTATACTAATATTTGTGTTGATATATGCATATAAAAAGTGAATAAAATATACGTCATTCTTTTATGGGCATATAAATATAAATATATTAGGCATATTTGCCCACCCAAATCCAGTTGAATGTTTTCCATATTGTCAAATTTTACTTTCCTTTGTTTACAATTATTTCAATTAGGTAAATTTTGATCTACAAGTATATTGATCTCGGATCTTAGATCCCAGCTTCAGTTCCTGCTTGAAGCCTCGCTTCTACCACCTCAGATCCCAGCATCAGTTCCTGCTTGAAGCCTCGCTTCTACCACCTCAGATCCCAGCATCAGTTCCTGCTTGAAGCCTCGCTTCTACCACCTCAGATCCCAGCAGCTTCAGTTCCTGCTTGAAGCCTCGCTTCTACCACCTCAGATCCCAGCAGCATCAGTTCCTGCTTGAAGCCTCGCTTCTACCACCTCAGATCCCAGCAGCTTCAGTTCCTGCTTGAAGCCTCGCTTCTACCACCTCAGATCCCAGCATCAGTTCCTGCTTGAAGCCTCGCTTCTACCACCTCAGATCCCAGCATCAGTTCCTGCTTGAAGCCTCGCTTCTACCACCTCAGATCCCAGCAGCTTCAGTTCCTGCTTGAAGCCTCGCTTCTACCACCTCAGATCCCAGCATCAGTTCCTGCTTGAAGCCTCGCTTCTACCACCTCAGATCCCAGCAGCTTTAGTTCCTGCTTGAAGCCTCACTTCTACCACCTCAGATCCCAGCAGCTTCAGTTCCTGCTTGAAGCCTCGCTTCTACCACCTCAGATCCCAGCAGCTTCAGTTCCTGCTTGAAGCCTCGCTTCTACCACCTCAGATCCCAGCATCAGTTCCTGCTTGAAGCCTCGCTTCTACCACCTCAGATCCCAGCAGCTTCAGTTCCTGCTTGAAGCCTCGCTTCTACCACCTCAGATCCCAGCATCAGTTCCTGCTTGAAGCCTCGCTTCTACCACCTCAGATCCCAGCATCAGTTCCTGCTTGAAGCCTCGCTTCTACCACCTCAGATCCCAGCAGCTTCAGTTCCTGCTTGAAGCCTCACTTCTACCACCTCAAATCCCAGCATCAGTTCCTGCTTGAAGCCTCGCTTCTACCACCTCAGATCCCAGCAGCTTTAGTTCCTGCTTGAAGCCTCACTTCTACCACCTCAGATCCCAGCAGCTTCAGTTCCTGCTTGAAGCCTCGCTTCTACCACCTCAGATCCCAGCAGCTTCAGTTCCTGCTTGAAGCCTCGCTTCTACCACCTCAGATCCCAGCATCAGTTCCTGCTTGAAGCCTCGCTTCTACCACCTCAGATCCCAGCAGCTTTAGTTCCTGCTTGAAGCCTCGCTTCTACCACCTCAGATCCCAGCAGCTTCAGTTCCTGCTTGAAGCCTCGCTTCTACCACCTCAGATCCCAGCATCAGTTCCTGCTTGAAGCCTCGCTTCTACCACCTCAGATCCCAGCATCAGTTCCTGCTTGAAGCCTCGCTTCTACCACCTCAGATCCCAGCATCAGTTCCTGCTTGAAGCCTCGCTTCTACCACCTCAGATCCCAGCAGCTTCAGTTCCTGCTTGAAGCCTCACTTCTACCACCTCAGATCCCAGCATCAGTTCCTGCTTGAAGCCTCGCTTCTACCACCTCAGATCCCAGCAGCTTTAGTTCCTGCTTGAAGCCTCACTTCTACCACCTCAGATCCCAGCAGCTTCAGTTCCTGCTTGAAGCCTCGCTTCTACCACCTCAGATCCCAGCAGCTTCAGTTCCTGCTTGAAGCCTCGCTTCTACCACCTCAGATCCCAGCATCAGTTCCTGCTTGAAGCCTCGCTTCTACCACCTCAGATCCCAGCAGCTTCAGTTCCTGCTTGAAGCCTCGCTTCTACCACCTCAGATCCCAGCATCAGTTCCTGCTTGAAGCCTCGCTTCTACCACCTCAGATCCCAGCAGCTTCAGTTCCTGCTTGAAGCCTCGCTTCTACCACCTCAGATCCCAGCATCAGTTCCTGCTTGAAGCCTCGCTTCTACCACCTCAGATCCCAGCATCAGTTCCTGCTTGAAGCCTCGCTTCTACCACCTTAGATCCCAGCAGCTTCAGTTCCTGCTTGAAGCCTCGCTTCTACCACCTCAGATCCCAGCATCAGTTCCTGCTTGAAGCCTCGCTTCTACCACCTCAGATCCCAGCAGCTTTAGTTCCTGCTTGAAGCCTCACTTCTACCACCTCAGATCCCAGCAGCTTCAGTTCCTGCTTGAAGCCTCGCTTCTACCACCTCAGATCCCAGCAGCTTCAGTTCCTGCTTGAAGCCTCGCTTCTACCACCTCAGATCCCAGCATCAGTTCCTGCTTGAAGCCTCGCTTCTACCACCTCAGATCCCAGCAGCTTTAGTTCCTGCTTGAAGCCTCGCTTCTACCACCTCAGATCCCAGCATCAGTTCCTGCTTAAAGCCTCGCTTCTACCACCTCAGATCCCAGCAGCTTCAGTTCCTGCTTGAAGCCTCGCTTCTACCACCTCAGATCCCAGCATCAGTTCCTGCTTGAAGCCTCGCTTCTACCACCTCAGATCCCAGCATCAGTTCCTGCTTGAAGCCTCGCTTCTACCACCTCAGATCCCAGCAGCTTCAGTTCCTGCTTGAAGCCTCACTTCTACCACCTCAGATCCCAGCATCAGTTCCTGCTTGAAGCCTCGCTTCTACCACCTCAGATCCCAGCATCAGTTCCTGCTTGAAGCCTCGCTTCTACCACCTCAGATCCCAGCAGCTTCACTTCCTGCTTGAAGCCTCACTTCTACCACCTCAGATCCCAGCAGCTTCAGTTCCTGCTTGAAGCCTCGCTTCTACCACCTCAGATCCCAGCATCAGTTCCTGCTTGAAGCCTCGCTTCTACCACCTCAGATCCCAGCAGCTTCAGTTCCTGCTTGAAGCCTCGCTTCTACCACCTCAGATCCCAGCATCAGTTCCTGCTTGAAGCCTCGCTTCTACCACCTCAGATCCCAGCATCAGTTCCTGCTTGAAGCCTCGCTTCTACCACCTCAGATCCCAGCAGCTTTAGTTCCTGCTTGAAGCCTCACTTCTACCACCTCAGATCCCAGCAGCTTCAGTTCCTGCTTGAAGCCTCGCTTCTACCACCTCAGATCCCAGCATCAGTTCCTGCTTGAAGCCTCGCTTCTACCACCTCAGATCCCAGCATCAGTTCCTGCTTGAAGCCTCGCTTTTACCACCTCAGATCCCAGCAGCTTCAGTTCCTGCTTGAAGCCTCACTTCTACCACCTCAGATCCCAGCATCAGTTCCTGCTTGAAGCCTCGCTTCTACCACCTCAGATCCCAGCAGCTTTAGTTCCTGCTTGAAGCCTCACTTCTACCACCTCAGATCCCAGCATCAGTTCCTGCTTGAAGCCTCGCTTCTACCACCTCAGATCCCAGCAGCTTCAGTTCCTGCTTGAAGCCTCACTTCTACCACCTCAGATCCCAGCAGCTTCAGTTCCTGCTTGAAGCCTCGCTTCTACCACCTCAGATCCCAGCATCAGTTCCTGCTTGAAGCCTCGCTTCTACCACCTCAGATCCCAGCATCAGTTCCTGCTTGAAGCCTCGCTTCTACCACCTCAGATCCCAGCATCAGTTCCTGCTTGAAGCCTCGCTTCTACCACCTCAGATCCCAGCAGCTTCAGTTCCTGCTTGAAGCCTCACTTCTACCACCTCAGATCCCAGCATCAGTTCCTGCTTGAAGCCTCACTTCTACCACCTCAGAACCCAGCAGCTTCAGTTCCTGCTTGAAGCCTCGCTTCTACCACCTCAGATCCCAGCATCAGTTCCTGCTTGAAGCCTCGCTTCTACCACCTCAGATCCCAGCATCAGTTCCTGCTTGAAGCCTCGCTTCTACCACCTCAGATCCCAGCATCAGTTCCTGCTTGAAGCCTCGCTTCTACCACCTCAGATCCCAGCAGCTTCAGTTCCTGCTTGAAGCCTCACTTCTACCACCTCAGATCCCAGCAGCTTTAGTTCCTGCTTGAAGCCTCACTTCTACCACCTCAGATCCCAGCAGCTTCAGTTCCTGCTTGAAGCCTCGCTTCTACCACCTCAGATCCCAGCAGCTTCACTTCCTGCTTGAAGCCTCACTTCTACCACCTCAGATCCCAGCAGCTTCAGTTCCTGCTTGAAGCCTCGCTTCTACCACCTCAGATCCCAGCATCAGTTCCTGCTTGAAGCCTCGCTTCTACCACCTCAGATCCCAGCATCAGTTCCTGCTTGAAGCCTCGCTTCTACCACCTCAGATCCCAGCATCAGTTCCTGCTTGAAGCCTCGCTTCTACCACCTCAGATCCCAGCAGCTTCAGTTCCTGCTTGAAGCCTCGCTTCTACCACCTCAGATCCCAGCAGCTTCAGTTCCTGCTTGAAGCCTCACTTCTACCACCTCAGATCCCAGCAGCTTCAGTTCCTGCTTGAAGCCTCGCTTCTACCACCTCAGATCCCAGCATCAGTTCCTGCTTGAAGCCTCGCTTCTACCACCTCAGATCCCAGCATCAGTTCCTGCTTGAAGCCTCGCTTCTACCACCTCAGATCCCAGCAGCTTCAGTTCCTGCTTGAAGCCTCGCTTCTACCACCTCAGATCCCAGCATCAGTTCCTGCTTGAAGCCTCGCTTCTACCACCTCAGATCCCAGCAGCTTTAGTTCCTGCTTGAAGCCTCACTTCTACCACCTCAGAACCCAGCAGCTTCAGTTCCTGCTTGAAGCCTCGCTTCTACCACCTCAGATCCCAGCATCAGTTCCTGCTTGAAGCCTCGCTTCTACCACCTCAGATCCCAGCATCAGTTCCTGCTTGAAGCCTCGCTTCTACCACCTCAGATCCCAGCAGCTTCAGTTCCTGCTTGAAGCCTCACTTCTACCACCTCAGATCCCAGCATCAGTTCCTGCTTGAAGCCTCGCTTCTACCACCTCAGATCCCAGCATCAGTTCCTGCTTGAAGCCTCACTTCTACCACCTCAGATCCCAGCAGCTTCAGTTCCTGCTTGAAGCCTCGCTTCTACCACCTCAGATCCCAGCATCAGTTCCTGCTTGAAGCCTCGCTTCTACCACCTCAGATCCCAGCATCAGTTCCTGCTTGAAGCCTCGCTTCTACCACCTCAGATCCCAGCATCAGTTCCTGCTTGAAGCCTCGCTTCTACCACCTCAGATCCCAGCATCAGTTCCTGCTTGAAGCCTCGCTTCTACCACCTCAGATCCCAGCAGCTTCAGTTCCTGCTTGAAGCCTCGCTTCTACCACCTCAGATCCCAGCAGCTTCAGTTCCTGCTTGAAGCCTCGCTTCTACCACCTCAGATCCCAGCATCAGTTCCTGCTTGAAGCCTCGCTTCTACCACCTCAGATCCCAGCAGCTTTAGTTCCTGCTTGAAGCCTCACTTCTACCACCTCAGATCCCAGCAGCTTCAGTTCCTGCTTGAAGCCTCGCTTCTACCACCTCAGATCCCAGCATCAGTTCCTGCTTGAAGCCTCGCTTCTACCACCTCAGATCCCAGCAGCTTTAGTTCCTGCTTGAAGCCTCACTTCTACCACCTCAGATCCCAGCATCAGTTCCTGCTTGAAGCCTCGCTTCTACCACCTCAGATCCCAGCTTAAATCATGTACAGTAAGTCAAGCCTTAACTCAATAAGCTTCATCAATCCCAAGCTTCATTAATGCATTGCTAAAGCATCCGACTAATTTCATTTGGCCACAATTTAACCGATGCTTTTAATCGTCAAATCAGCAACCCTGATTCAATATTTTTATGTGGGAAAAACTGTCGTTCCCTTTTCCCAGATTCAGATCTCAGTCCCCTCTAGCTCCCTGCATTTCCATCTTACAAATTACATATTGCCATATTGATGATGTCCTCCTTCTTTCTTTCTTCGTTGGATCCTATATAAAATTACTTGGCTTTTCAATCTCCACTCTAATCGCGCCATCAATTCTCCGTTTTTACAATGCATTCCCACTTCTCCAATTTAAATTTCCCAAATCTTCGCATTGAAATTCCACGTCTCTATTGAATGATTTTACACCTGTCGAAGAAAAGTTTTATTGCAATGTTATTTTAGCATAATTAAATTCAGTCAGTCAGCTCTTTGGCAGGCAAAAAGACCTACTCAAGAAGAAATAAAAACAGCTTAAGCATTAATAAATTGAATACGCCAAGCAGTATTTTGTCTCTCTGTCTGTCCTCTTTACTTAGCTCACCCTCTAGGCGATGGCCAACGAACAGTGCATAAAAGCAGTGCAGTAAAATACTGACAATGACAAGCTGCCTATAGCAGCATTGTAGCAACTGTGTTGCTTTAATTGTGTCCAAAGGCACACAGCCAGTTAAAGAAATAACGATGGTTATGGCTAAAATGAAATGCGCAGAGCGCTCAGCGAATAATCAAATAACGAACGAACGCTTTCGGAAGAAGTAGAAACCCTTATACTATAGACTCAACCTTATCGTAGTTTATTTAATCCATCTAACGCTCGTATTTTAACACGAGCAAAGCTAGAGTCCTGGGCAGTAAAAAAAATCTGCATTTTTTTCATAACTGGACTTCACTGGACCGAATATTATTCGAATTTGCCGTTATAGTTACCGCCAACGTTCGAGCGATGTCGTTAGTGCACTTCGACGAAGGCCGTAAGCTGATTACAACTGTTATATGAAATGCACTAATAAATTATGTAATACCGTGTACTATTAGACGAATTTTATAATCCTAGGACTAATCTTAACGACCGATGTATAACAAAAATCACTTTCCAATCAAAATGTTATTCATGAAATCGTAAGCAAACAGTGAAAAATATATTTGAACCATCGCAATTTGAATCCTAAAAACGTCGGAAATCTGAAGTCAGTCAGTGTAATTATGAATTACTTTAATCATTGGGAGAATCACTCACCAGCCATTAAGATAATCACACGCTATATAGTCACACGATTGACTCGCCCTGTGTCTCCAATTAGAATTGCTAGTCTAGACAGCACGAGATTTCCCTGTGCACATTTTGATAATTTCCCTCTGGACCCTTTATGATTTTCCTCTCGATATTTTTCTCTATACATCTCTATATCTCTATACATCTGATTTTTCTCTATACATTTTGATAATTTTCCTCTCGACTTTTGATGATTACCCTCTGGACATTTTGATGATTTCCCTATGGACATTTTGATGATTTCCCTCTGGACATTTTGATGATTTCCCTATGGAAATTTTGATGATTTCCCTCTGGACAGTTTGTTGATTCCCCACTCGAAATTTTGATGATTTCCAGCTGGAAATTTTCATGATTTCCCTCTCGCCATTTTGATGATTTACCTCACGAAATTTTGATGATTGCCCTCTCGCCATTTTGATCATTTCCCTATCGACATTTTGATGGTTTCCCTTTCGAAATTTTCTCGAAATGATTTCTAGAAGGAAATCATCGAAATCTAGAAATGATTTCCCTCTCGAAATGATTTCCCTCTTGAAATTTTTTCCCTCTCTTCGTTTTGATGATTTCCCTCTCTTTGTTTTGATGATTTCCCTCTCGCCATTTTGATGATTATGCGGAAGGCATTTCTATGCAAATGGACGCATTGGCTCATATTAATAATTAACATACTACTAGGTGTCCGAGCGGGCCACTTACTCCTCTCTCCTTTTGTGTGTGTCTGTATACCTGACCGCATATGTGTGCCTTGAGTTTTTTCTGCTTTTGTTGACCATCATGGCGAGCAAAAGCAATGACGCAGGGGGGGGGGGCTGTTTTTCTAAGTTTCAAGCAATAAAACCAATTGAGACTTCTATTAAAAGCGATGAAACTGCATAGTGGGCTTGACTAAAATTAAGAATTTGCACCAGATAGTACAGGGTGAGAGAGTGAAGCGAGAAAGATTGAGCAGTCAGACAATCCAGCAATGCAGTCGGTCGGTAGCGGTGTACAGTCGCTGAAACTGCCAGCCAGTCTGCTGCACGTCACCTTCAGCGTGGACGGCGACAGCGAAGCTCGTTTGCAGTTCTCCGAAGAAGGTTTGGCTGCAAACATCCGATTGAAAGACTTCAAACTTGACACTGAGCACTGAGAAACTGGGGGTGTTCAGGAGCCATACTACGCGACCTCAATCGGCCAGTATTTTTGGCGCCTCTTTGACAGTAGCTTTGGCGCCCTCTTGACAGTAGCTTTGGCGCCTCCTTGACAGTAGCTTTGGCGCATCCTTGACAGTAGCTTTGGCGCCCCCTTTACAGTAGCTTTGGCGCTCTAAACTTGCCAGTAGCTTTGGCGCCCCCTTGCCAGTAGCTTTGGCGCCCCCTTGACAGTAGCTTTGGCGCCCATTTGCCAGTAGCTTTGGCGCCCCCTTGCCAGTAGCTTTGGCGCCCCCTTACCAGTAGCTTTGGCGCCCCCTTACCAGTAGCTTTGGCGTCCCCTTGACAGTAGCTTTGGCGCCCATTTGCCAGTAGCTTTGGCGCCCCCTTGACAGTAGCTTTGGCGCCCATTTGCCAGTAGCTTTGGCGCCCCCTTGCCAGTAGCTTTGGCGCCCCCTTACCAGTAGCTTTGGCGCCCCCTTACCAGTAGCTTTGGCGTCCCCTTGACAGTAGCTTTGGCGCCCATTTGCCAGTAGCTTTGGCGCCCCCTTGACAGTAGCTTTGGCGCCCATTTGCCAGTAGCTTTGGCGCCCATTTGCCAGTAGCTTTGGCGCCCCCTTGACAGTAGCTTTGGCGCCCATTTGCCAGTAGCTTTGGCGCCCCCTTACCAGTAGCTTTGGCGTCCCCTTGACAGTAGCTTTGGCGCCCCCTTACCAGTAGCTTTGGCGCCCATTTGCCAGTAGCTTTGGCGTCCCCTTACCAGTAGCTTTGGCGCCCCCTTACCAGTAGCTTTGGCGCCCATTTGCCAGTAGCTTTGGCGCCCCCTTGACAGTAGCTTTGGCGCCCATTTGCCAGTAGCTTTGGCGCCCATTTGCCAGTAGCTTTGGCGCCCCCTTGACAGTAGCTTTGGCGCCCATTTGCCAGTAGCTTTGGCGCCCATTTGCCAGTAGCTTTGGCGCCCCCTTGCCAGTAGCTTTGGCGCCCCCTTGACAGTAGCTTTGGCGCCCATTTGCCAGTAGCTTTGGCGCCCATTTGCCAGTAGCTTTGGCGCCCCCTTGCCAGTAGCTTTGGCGCCCCCTTGACAGTAGCTTTGGCGCCCATTTGCCAGTAGCTTTGGCGCCCATTTGCCAGTAGCTTTGGCGCCCCCTTGCCAGTAGCTTTGGCGCCCCCTTGACAGTAGCTTTGGCGCCCATTTGCCAGTAGCTTTGGCGTCCCCTTGACAGTAGCTTTGGCGCCCCCTTACCAGTAGCTTTGGCGTCCCCTTACCAGTAGCTTTGGCGCCCCCTTACCAGTAGCTTTGGCGCCCCCTTACCAGTAGCTTTGGCGCCCATTTGCCAGTAGCTTTGGCGCCCATTTGCCAGTAGCTTTGGCGCCCCCTTGCCAGTAGCTTTGGCGCCCCCTTGACAGTAGCTTTGGCGCCCATTTGCCAGTAGCTTTGGCGTCCCCTTGACAGTAGCTTTGGCGCCCCCTTACCAGTAGCTTTGGCGTCCCCTTGACAGTAGCTTTGGCGCCCCCTTACCAGTAGCTTTGGCGCCCATTTGCCAGTAGCTTTGGCGCCCCCTTACCAGTAGCTTTGGCGTCCCCTTACCAGTAGCTTTGGCGCCCCCTTACCAGTAGCTTTGGCGTCCCCTTGACAGTAGCTTTGGCGCCCATTTGCCAGTAGCTTTGGCGCCCATTTGCCAGTAGCTTTGGCGCCCCCTTGCCAGTAGCTTTGGCGCCCCCTTGACAGTAGCTTTGGCGCCCATTTGCCAGTAGCTTTGGCGTCCCCTTGACAGTAGCTTTGGCGCCCCCTTACCAGTAGCTTTGGCGTCCCCTTGACAGTAGCTTTGGCGCCCATTTGCCAGTAGCTTTGGCGCCCATTTGCCAGTAGCTTTGGCGCCCCCTTGACAGTAGCTTTGGCGCCCCCTTACCAGTAGCTTTGGCGCCCATTTGCCAGTAGCTTTGGCGTCCCCTTACCAGTAGCTTTGGCGCCCCCTTACCAGTAGCTTTGGCGCCCATTTGCCAGTAGCTTTGGCGCCCCCTTACCAGTAGCTTTGGCGCCCCCTTACCAGTAGCTTTGGCGTCCCCTTGACAGTAGCTTTGGCGCCCCCTTACCAGTAGCTTTGGCGCCCATTTGCCAGTAGCTTTGGCGCCCCCTTGCCAGTAGCTTTGGCGCCCCCTTACCAGTAGCTTTGGCGCCCCCTTACCAGTAGCTTTGGCGTCCCCTTGACAGTAGCTTTGGCGCCCATTTGCCAGTAGCTTTGGCGCCCCCTTGACAGTAGCTTTGGCGCCCATTTGCCAGTAGCTTTGGCGCCCATTTGCCAGTAGCTTTGGCGCCCCCTTGACAGTAGCTTTGGCGCCCATTTGCCAGTAGCTTTGGCGCCCCCTTACCAGTAGCTTTGGCGTCCCCTTGACAGTAGCTTTGGCGCCCCCTTACCAGTAGCTTTGGCGCCCATTTGCCAGTAGCTTTGGCGTCCCCTTACCAGTAGCTTTGGCGCCCCCTTACCAGTAGCTTTGGCGCCCATTTGCCAGTAGCTTTGGCGCCCCCTTGACAGTAGCTTTGGCGCCCATTTGCCAGTAGCTTTGGCGCCCATTTGCCAGTAGCTTTGGCGCCCCCTTGACAGTAGCTTTGGCGCCCATTTGCCAGTAGCTTTGGCGCCCATTTGCCAGTAGCTTTGGCGCCCCCTTGCCAGTAGCTTTGGCGCCCCCTTGACAGTAGCTTTGGCGCCCATTTGCCAGTAGCTTTGGCGTCCCCTTGACAGTAGCTTTGGCGCCCCCTTACCAGTAGCTTTGGCGTCCCCTTGACAGTAGCTTTGGCGCCCCCTTACCAGTAGCTTTGGCGCCCATTTGCCAGTAGCTTTGGCGCCCCCTTACCAGTAGCTTTGGCGTCCCCTTACCAGTAGCTTTGGCGCCCCCTTACCAGTAGCTTTGGCGCCCATTTGCCAGTAGCTTTGGCGTCCCCTTGACAGTAGCTTTGGCGCCCCCTTACCAGTAGCTTTGGCGTCCCCTTGACAGTAGCTTTGGCGCCCATTTGCCAGTAGCTTTGGCGCCCATTTGCCAGTAGCTTTGGCGCCCCCTTGACAGTAGCTTTGGCGCCCCCTTACCAGTAGCTTTGGCGCCCATTTGCCAGTAGCTTTTGCGTCCCCTTACCAGTAGCTTTGGCGCCCCCTTACCAGTAGCTTTGGCGCCCATTTGCCAGTAGCTTTGGCGCCCCCTTACCAGTAGCTTTGGCGCCCCCTTACCAGTAGCTTTGGCGTCCCCTTGACAGTAGCTTTGGCGCCCCCTTACCAGTAGCTTTGGCGCCCATTTGCCAGTAGCTTTGGCGCCCCCTTGCCAGTAGCTTTGGCGCCCCCTTACCAGTAGCTTTGGCGCCCCCTTACCAGTAGCTTTGGCGTCCCCTTGACAGTAGCTTTGGCGCCCATTTGCCAGTAGCTTTGGCGCCCCCTTGACAGTAGCTTTGGCGCCCATTTGCCAGTAGCTTTGGCGCCCATTTGCCAGTAGCTTTGGCGCCCCCTTGACAGTAGCTTTGGCGCCCATTTGCCAGTAGCTTTGGCGCCCCCTTACCAGTAGCTTTGGCGTCCCCTTGACAGTAGCTTTGGCGCCCCCTTACCAGTAGCTTTGGCGCCCATTTGCCAGTAGCTTTGGCGTCCCCTTACCAGTAGCTTTGGCGCCCCCTTACCAGTAGCTTTGGCGCCCATTTGCCAGTAGCTTTGGCGCCCCCTTGACAGTAGCTTTGGCGCCCATTTGCCAGTAGCTTTGGCGCCCATTTGCCAGTAGCTTTGGCGCCCCCTTGACAGTAGCTTTGGCGCCCATTTGCCAGTAGCTTTGGCGCCCATTTGCCAGTAGCTTTGGCGCCCCCTTGCCAGTAGCTTTGGCGCCCCCTTGACAGTAGCTTTGGCGCCCATTTGCCAGTAGCTTTGGCGTCCCCTTGACAGTAGCTTTGGCGCCCCCTTACCAGTAGCTTTGGCGTCCCCTTGACAGTAGCTTTGGCGCCCCCTTACCAGTAGCTTTGGCGCCCATTTGCCAGTAGCTTTGGCGCCCCCTTACCAGTAGCTTTGGCGTCCCCTTACCAGTAGCTTTGGCGCCCCCTTACCAGTAGCTTTGGCGCCCCCTTGACAGTAGCTTTGGCGCCCATTTGCCAGTAGCTTTGGCGCCCATTTGCCAGTAGCTTTGGCGCCCCCTTGCCAGTAGCTTTGGCGCCCCCTTGACAGTAGCTTTGGCGCCCATTTGCCAGTAGCTTTGGCGTCCCCTTGACAGTAGCTTTGGCGCCCCCTTACCAGTAGCTTTGGCGTCCCCTTGACAGTAGCTTTGGCGCCCATTTGCCAGTAGCTTTGGCGCCCATTTGCCAGTAGCTTTGGCGCCCCCTTGACAGTAGCTTTGGCGCCCCCTTACCAGTAGCTTTGGCGCCCATTTGCCAGTAGCTTTGGCGTCCCCTTACCAGTAGCTTTGGCGCCCCCTTACCAGTAGCTTTGGCGCCCATTTGCCAGTAGCTTTGGCGCCCCCTTGACAGTAGCTTTGGCGCCCCCTTACCAGTAGCTTTGGCGTCCCCTTGACAGTAGCTTTGGCGCCCCCTTACCAGTAGCTTTGGCGCCCATTTGCCAGTAGCTTTGGCGCCCCCTTGCCAGTAGCTTTGGCGCCCCCTTACCAGTAGCTTTGGCGCCCCCTTACCAGTAGCTTTGGCGTCCCCTTGACAGTAGCTTTGGCGCCCATTTGCCAGTAGCTTTGGCGCCCCCTTGACAGTAGCTTTGGCGCCCATTTGCCAGTAGCTTTGGCGCCCATTTGCCAGTAGCTTTGGCGCCCCCTTGACAGTAGCTTTGGCGCCCATTTGCCAGTAGCTTTGGCGCCCCCTTACCAGTAGCTTTGGCGTCCCCTTGACAGTAGCTTTGGCGCCCCCTTACCAGTAGCTTTGGCGCCCATTTGCCAGTAGCTTTGGCGTCCCCTTACCAGTAGCTTTGGCGCCCCCTTACCAGTAGCTTTGGCGCCCATTTGCCAGTAGCTTTGGCGCCCCCTTGACAGTAGCTTTGGCGCCCATTTGCCAGTAGCTTTGGCGCCCATTTGCCAGTAGCTTTGGCGCCCCCTTGACAGTAGCTTTGGCGCCCATTTGCCAGTAGCTTTGGCGCCCATTTGCCAGTAGCTTTGGCGCCCCCTTGCCAGTAGCTTTGGCGCCCCCTTGACAGTAGCTTTGGCGCCCATTTGCCAGTAGCTTTGGCGTCCCCTTGACAGTAGCTTTGGCGCCCCCTTACCAGTAGCTTTGGCGTCCCCTTGACAGTAGCTTTGGCGCCCCCTTACCAGTAGCTTTGGCGCCCATTTGCCAGTAGCTTTGGCGCCCCCTTACCAGTAGCTTTGGCGTCCCCTTACCAGTAGCTTTGGCGCCCCCTTACCAGTAGCTTTGGCGCCCATTTGCCAGTAGCTTTGGCGTCCCCTTGACAGTAGCTTTGGCGCCCCCTTACCAGTAGCTTTGGCGTCCCCTTGACAGTAGCTTTGGCGCCCATTTGCCAGTAGCTTTGGCGCCCATTTGCCAGTAGCTTTGGCGCCCCCTTGACAGTAGCTTTGGCGCCCCCTTACCAGTAGCTTTGGCGCCCATTTGCCAGTAGCTTTGGCGTCCCCTTACCAGTAGCTTTGGCGCCCCCTTACCAGTAGCTTTGGCGCCCATTTGCCAGTAGCTTTGGCGCCCCCTTACCAGTAGCTTTGGCGCCCCCTTACCAGTAGCTTTGGCGTCCCCTTGACAGTAGCTTTGGCGCCCCCTTACCAGTAGCTTTGGCGCCCATTTGCCAGTAGCTTTGGCGCCCCCTTGCCAGTAGCTTTGGCGCCCCCTTACCAGTAGCTTTGGCGCCCCCTTACCAGTAGCTTTGGCGTCCCCTTGACAGTAGCTTTGGCGCCCATTTGCCAGTAGCTTTGGCGCCCCCTTGACAGTAGCTTTGGCGCCCATTTGCCAGTAGCTTTGGCGCCCATTTGCCAGTAGCTTTGGCGCCCCCTTGACAGTAGCTTTGGCGCCCATTTGCCAGTAGCTTTGGCGCCCCCTTACCAGTAGCTTTGGCGTCCCCTTGACAGTAGCTTTGGCGCCCCCTTACCAGTAGCTTTGGCGCCCATTTGCCAGTAGCTTTGGCGTCCCCTTACCAGTAGCTTTGGCGCCCCCTTACCAGTAGCTTTGGCGCCCATTTGCCAGTAGCTTTGGCGCCCATTTGCCAGTAGCTTTGGCGCCCCCTTGACAGTAGCTTTGGCGCCCCCTTACCAGTAGCTTTGGCGCCCATTTGCCAGTAGCTTTGGCGTCCCCTTACCAGTAGCTTTGGCGCCCCCTTACCAGTAGCTTTGGCGCCCATTTGCCAGTAGCTTTGGCGCCCCCTTGACAGTAGCTTTGGCGCCCATTTGCCAGTAGCTTTGGCGCCCATTTGCCAGTAGCTTTGGCGCCCCCTTGCCAGTAGCTTTGGCGCCCCCTTGACAGTAGCTTTGGCGCCCATTTGCCAGTAGCTTTGGCGTCCCCTTGACAGTAGCTTTGGCGCCCCCTTACCAGTAGCTTTGGCGTCCCCTTGACAGTAGCTTTGGCGCCCCCTTACCAGTAGCTTTGGCGCCCATTTGCCAGTAGCTTTGGCGCCCCCTTACCAGTAGCTTTGGCGTCCCCTTACCAGTAGCTTTGGCGCCCCCTTACCAGTAGCTTTGGCGCCCCCTTGACAGTAGCTTTGGCGCCCATTTGCCAGTAGCTTTGGCGCCCATTTGCCAGTAGCTTTGGCGCCCCCTTGCCAGTAGCTTTGGCGCCCCCTTGACAGTAGCTTTGGCGCCCATTTGCCAGTAGCTTTGGCGTCCCCTTGACAGTAGCTTTGGCGCCCCCTTACCAGTAGCTTTGGCGTCCCCTTGACAGTAGCTTTGGCGCCCATTTGCCAGTAGCTTTGGCGCCCATTTGCCAGTAGCTTTGGCGCCCCCTTGACAGTAGCTTTGGCGCCCCCTTACCAGTAGCTTTGGCGCCCATTTGCCAGTAGCTTTGGCGTCCCCTTACCAGTAGCTTTGGCGCCCCCTTACCAGTAGCTTTGGCGCCCATTTGCCAGTAGCTTTGGCGCCCCCTTACCAGTAGCTTTGGCGCCCCCTTACCAGTAGCTTTGGCGTCCCCTTGACAGTAGCTTTGGCGCCCCCTTACCAGTAGCTTTGGCGCCCATTTGCCAGTAGCTTTGGCGTCCCCTTACCAGTAGCTTTGGCGCCCCCTTACCAGTAGCTTTGGCGCCCATTTGCCAGTAGCTTTGGCGCCCCCTTACCAGTAGCTTTGGCGTCCCCTTACCAGTAGCTTTGGCGCCCCCTTACCAGTAGCTTTGGCGTCCCCTTGACAGTAGCTTTGGCGCCCCCTTACCAGTAGCTTTGGCGTCCCCTTGACAGTAGCTTTGGCGCCCCCTTACCAGTAGCTTTGGCGCCCATTTGCCAGTAGCTTTGGCGTCCCCTTACCAGTAGCTTTGGCGCCCCCTTACCAGTAGCTTTGGCGCCCATTTGCCAGTAGCTTTGGCATTATCATGTTGCAAAACACATTTGTATGAGCAGGAAATTAGACTGCGATTGCAGATCTCGCGGATAGTTTTCTGGCTGTACTTGCGAGGCACTGAAGGTAGTTTAACTACTAGCCAGTTGTACTATTACTACGAGCGTAAAATTAGACACTGTAGATGTTGTCTCGCCGCAAAGCCTGGGGAAGGGTGACAGCATAATGGACAGAATGGGAAGATTTGATGAAGAGATAAGGAGGTGCGGAATTAGGTAGATGGGGAAGAGATCGGAGGATGAAAGGGCGAGAGAAAAAAATGAGATATTATGGCGACAGATAATAAGACGATGAATTATGAAATTAAAGGGGAGAAAGTGCACGTGTTATAGTGAGTGAAGCAACTGAGGTGACTTGGAGAGAATTCTCAATTCCATTTCGAATGTATAACAAATTTAAAATAAGACGATACAAAAGCTTTCAGAAAAGCTTGAAACAATCACCGTTCACCATTCCATGCCACCAGAAATCCGCAAAGTGTTCCGCGCCATGGACAAGTCTGGTCACGGCGGCGTCACTGCGAAGCAACTCTGCGAGGTGATGAAAAAGATGGGCACCCCGATCGCCGAGTCCGAGGCGCGCAATATTGTTCAGGAGGCCGATAAAAGAGGTAGATTGTAGCAGAATCTGCGCCAACTCCGGAGTTAGCTACTATAAGTAGGCGTGTTTGCAATTCACACTAAAATCTGCGCAAAAAATCGCAGGCACCGGTATGATAACCGAAGACGATTTTGTCAGCTTTATGCGTGACCGGGCGGCCGATTTCACCAGACAGCTGCGCGAGGCCTTTCAAGAGATGGACACCGACAAGTCTGGCTACTTGACCCCGGTAAATGCCCCGGCTTGGAGCAGGCGCTGTCTAAAGCCTTTCGAATATGTTTATACTGCTTAAAGACTGAAAGAGACCCATTATACAAAAGGATAGATGGACAGACGGACATTACAGACAGACAGACAGACAGACAGACAGACAGACAGACAGACAGACAGACAGACGGACAGACACACAGACAGACAGACAGGCAGACAGACAGACAGACAGACAGACAGACAGACACACAGACAGACAGACAGACACACAGACACACAGACAGACAGACACAAACACAGACAGACAGATGAAAGTTACGTGAATTTATAGCAGTATTACTAAAACGAAATTTTGAGGATTAAGTGGTAGTTAGCTACGCGTAGCAGTTAAATCACCTTATACCAGCTGTTTTTTATCGTTTGCTAGCCTGTTTAATTGGCGGGCACTCTTTGCACTTCAGAGCCAGCTAAGATCGGGATTCGCTAAACAGGGCATGACCTTCTCCAATCAGGAGTTCAAGGACATGCTGGCCGTTGTTGACGCTGATAAAAGCGGCGGAATTAGCTGGGAAGGTACGTTTAAATGCATTTTTTAAAATCGATTTTAGAAAAATTATCAAGACAGTAGTAGTTGCATTGTTTGACAGCTGTGAAATAGCTGCTACCGAAATAATAACTAAATAACTGAACTGCTCACATTTGCAGAATTTCTGAGTGCTATGCAGTAGCACAAAAACCCGCCAGCGACTAATATTGAACCCTCGAAAGTCCAAGACATTGAGGCCGATATGCCAAAAATTACTCGTGGATATACCATGTAAAGATTTGTCAGTCATTTGTCATTTTTGCGGCGTTATTAAAATAACAAACATGCGTTCAAGCAGTTTTTGGATGTTATTTTACTTTAAAATATTAAATATACCAAAGTATTGAAATTATACATTTTCATTGCATTCTGTCATGGTAAATATTTACATATATATTCGAATTCTGCTACTATTAGTAGGCGTAAATGAACCATTGCAATTGGTTAGATTGTTAGGAGATCTGCGTCTGTGGGGCTTGGGGTGGGTTATACTGTATAGTGTGACTCAGCCCTGTATAGTGTGTTTGTGGGCCCTTTCTCCAGCCCTTATTTTTCCACATCCACGTCTAAAAGGCTTCACAATCCAATCCTAACGTACGTTGGGGCTCCAATTCATTCCCATTTCTTTCTAATAAACGCGTTTGTTACGCTTCTATGCCAATAAAGCTTTTCCAATGCCAATGAAATCACTTTCTTGACTATCTGGCAGCCCATCCCCTCTTTTTCTTTTCTATTAAGTCATACAATCGCAATTCACGATAATGCGGCTAGTTGTTGCCAGGGCTTTGTGATTATCACTCTACTGTCTGCGTAACGCACACACCCGCTTAGGATCGGAATAGAGTATTGTGCTCAATACACTATATAATTCAATGAATGACATTATTCGAAATGTCTCTTCATGTTAATGACCGGTCATTAACCGGAGGTCATTAACAAAAGAGGTCATCTAACCCTCTTTTGACCATAGACAAATCGATCAATGATGCTAATTGGAAGTGAGACTTTCAGTTAATGGCCAAATTGCAACTCGCACGCACGCGCGCTCGTGGCCTTGGCCATTAACTGAAAGTCTCACTTCCTATTAACCACCCATTACGCAGAATTGTCTTAGATTGGATGGCTGAGAACAGAACAATCAACAGAATGGAGAAATGTAGCTCAAGTGGGTTTTAATTTGTGATTGAACTCTCTCAGCATTTGCTGATCTCCTTTTGGGTGGTAGAACACTCCAAATTATTTTTTTAATTTTCTGATAGCAGATATGCCGAAATAAGAATCTTCGCATGTGGCGGATCATTACTGTAAAGCCATGGCCTCGACAAATGGAAATAAGTGGATGCCAGACTGAACTAATATACCATGCACGAGCATTTATCCCTAACTGAAATCGCCTATCAATATCTATGGTAAATTGATAAATTGATTTTTCATGCAGCCTGCCCAATAGGTAACACGACCCAGAATTCAGAAAGCTAAACCGAGCATCGAGCTGGTGCGGTGCTTTATACAGTATGGGCAATTCATTCGATCCCGAGCAGAGATGCTGAAATTGCACTCTTTTGCTGTTCATTCAATTTTTTATTAACAAAAACTGGGTCGATCAGATTCACTGATTAGTAAAAATTCTAAAGAGCAGCAGACGAAATAACACTGAAAGTGTGTACTTCTCCACGTTTAAGTCACAGCCTCTAGCTCATGCTGTGTTCAGCTTCGTATTATGTTTGTATTTGTATGCAAGGAAATAATATTGCTGTCAGACTGCTGGAGAGTGCTGCTGTCATACCCCCCGAATAAACCATTGAATTAACACGGATGGAATGGAATGGGATCCCTTTAAATGTTCTGAAGTGTATGAAACTCAGACTGGAAGCAAGAATTGAAGTTTTAAATCCTGATCCTCCTGTATCTACGAGTGGATTTCGAATTTCGAGACTTCAGTTTAAGAGAAGTTCTGAACTTCTGCCCAATGCTTCAAAGTATTTGATCAAGCTGATTCAAACATTATCAATATCGAACGATGAATAGTGTAAACTATTGTACTATTGTACTAGGAGTATTGTACTGCCAGTCTGCTAGATACCGCAACTGACAAGATACAGCTTGTATACAGCTACTTGAAGGTACCAGGCTACCAGACAAATAAAAAAAGAGGATGGAAGCTATAATACTAATTCGAAGTAGCATATTGCGAGTTTCCTACTTGTCCCTTTGCTCCTTTCAGGGCGCCTCACAGACGCATAGCTTTTGCCTCTGGTGAGCTGTCTGTGCTTGCTATGGTTGTAGGGCCAAGCTAAGGGCGGCCGGCTTGCTTTGCTTTATATGCAGGAAAAATGATTCTCTCCAAGCCTGGCCTAGGCTTCCAGCACGACCAACGCATATAGCTTTGTTAGCCTGACACGGGAAATGATAAGGCATTCAATTCTAGCCCGTGGAGCTTAGATCAATAACGACATTCACTTCACAGAATGTGCGGTAACCACTAACACAGAGTTTTTGTGAACAAAATCTTAAATTTCTTGCAAACTATTGATAGCACAAACTCGATTTTTTAGTAACAAGTAGATTTTAGGATGTTCTGTAAGTGGCTTAAAAATTATAGTTTATTATTTCCAAATAGCAAAGAAATAATTACTTTTTAAGGTATTGTACAATAGGATTTTGCAAAACGGATTTTTGAAGTTTCTCTAATGGTTAGGCCCCAGCGCAACGCAAAATTTTTTACCCTCCACACGATGGAACACTAGACGAAGTAGATCCGAATAAAATAATGTTTTTTCAAAATGATAAATATTCCCGTTGATTTGATGCCCTAGAAAGATAAGTATATAGCAAAGGAACTTTTAAAGAAAAAAAAATTGACATGCTTGACTGAAAATTTCAGACCTTACTATTTCATTGTTCACTTCGTAAAATAATATCAGAGACGTTTCAGTTGAATTTACGTCCTGGCTTCAGAGACCAGGCGAATTTGCGCCTATGACTTGCCCAAGTCTCGAGCGTTGCATTGCTTTCTATGCAAAGAGAAGAACACAGAATATTCTCCTCCTCAGTATATGCCTTTAGCTTCTGGTGACTGTTGAATTTCGCTTGTCTGTTAATATGTTATCACGTGTGCGCGCGTAAAACTTAGATTTTGAGAATCACTTTGCGGGATGTGGTCGCCGTCAGGCCCTCAGCCTAGGTAAGTCGTTTAGCCTTGGATCAATTCTTTGACTAGCTGCTTGGCTTCGAAGTTGGTTTTGCCAACTTATTGTACTCTCTCTCTCTCTCTCGCTTGTTTCTAGTCTCAGTCATAATTGAAGTTCATGCCTCATGCTTTTTATGTAAATTATAATATAAATAAGGTTGTTAGCTGGTCAGTCAAGGTATGTGCTTCTAAATTGTCATTACAAGGGGCTAATATTGCTGTCAAATTTTATGAGGGGCCTATGCCCAAAAAGAGGCTGATCTTTAGAGCTAGAATGTAGGCTTATCACAATATACAGCCACCTTTAAATGAAACATTTTTCTTATGCAACTAACCCAATGTCAATGACATTTGGCTAGGCCCTTAAGGCTATATAACAAGCACAAATTGAAAATGTAATCCTAGAGTCTAGGCTAGACTTATGTAGCAAGACTAATAATATAATATAGATATGCCCTAAAATTTGGTTTACAAATATATTTTGGAAATTGAAATGATATAATATAGGAGCCTACTATGCAGAAAACTTGCTTGCTTAGTAGCATTTAGCAAGACTATTATTTAATTAGATTTTTGTTTTAGCTCTAACAGTATATCATTGTCAATTTCATTTATATTTAAAAGAAAGTATAACTATATATGCATTAATTTCCACTTATTAATGGGGCCTTTATTTTAATTCTTGATAATAATAATTTCAGTGTAACAAAAGCTAAGCATAAACCAAATGTATTAAATATTACTATATTAAAAAAACTAAAATACTTAAAAAAGCATCAAGAAGAACTATATTTTTGTTAAGGCTTCTAATAATATTTATTAGATCTAGACCTAGTTTGAGCTAGCTTATATTAAGAATTTTATATAACTAGAAAGAAGTTTTTATTATAAGAATATTGCTATTGCTAAATTGAATAAACTCCTAAATTATACTTTATCATTTATAACTAGGAATAAAATGCATTTTTATAGTTTTACTAAGTTTCTATAATTAGTTAATTTTATTTAATAAGTCTTAATATTTTTATAGTTATAAAAGGATAATTTTTATAATATACTCAGTGCTAAAGTGGATGCCCCTTTTGGAAAGCAGAATGCTAAGAATTTTCAACCACATAGTCACATGACTAACAAAGAAAATAGCAAACAGAGGGAAAGAGAAAGTGAAAAAAGTAAAAATCATCAGGGCTAGTTATCCCACTACCTATATTTCCCATCTACCAAAACCTAGCCTCCTACTTAAATGGAAGTTTGCACAACTTAAGTACTTTTATTAGCATTTGTTTGGAGACAGACTAAGAGTATGGTGGTTAGTAAAAAAACCTGCAAGACAATGTATTTTTGCATTGATTTCAAGTGGGTTAAGATTGCTGTCCCATTTTTTAAATAGTATATATAATTTTCTTTGTATAATTTTCTAGTAAAAATTAGCATTCATTGATGTAAGGGAACTAATATGTGGCTTATAAAAAATAATTAATAAAGTAAAGATATATACTCTATGCCAAAAAATAGATACCCTCTTGCCCTGTCTCAAGTTGCAAACTTAAATTTAAATAGCTGGGTTTTGGTAGATGGTATAGATGGGTAATAGGGTGACTAGCCTAGATGATTTTCAGTTCTCTTTCAATTCCTCCTTCCCTCACTTCGTTATCTATTTTGTTAGTCATGATCATGTGGTTGAAAATTTTCAGCATTGCTTCTTTCCAAAAAGGTTATCCATTTTTTGTGGTGCTTAGTATATAAATATAAATTTGTTTTCCTTTGAGGACTATAATCAAATCTACAGCAATTATAAAGAGAAAAGTATGTTGTCCTTGATACAGTAATACTTTTTGCCATTGTGCCATACTTAAAATTTTAATAATATAATGTATTTTTTTTCAAATTACAATTATCTTTAAATGTTTTAGTCTAAATTGTTCTTTATATACACAAAAATGGATGCCCTGTCTCAAGTTGCAAACTTCTAAGTTAGCTTCATAGACAACTTCTATTAATTTTATTTTTGTACTAATTATCATGTTACTGTCTTCATGTTTTATTTTGTAAGATTGTATAAGAGGTCAACAGTCTAAGATTAAAAATAAAAATAAGATAAAGAAGTGCAAAAATATAACTTTTCTGTTTTAAAGTATTGAAAAAAGGAAAATTTGTTTCAACATTATACTATGAAAAGCCATCTTTTTACATTTGAAAATCTTCAAAGTTTTTTTAGAAAAATGTTTATTTTCATTTCCATTATTATTCTTTTTGTGATCCTAATAATTATTTTCTAGTTCATCTTTTACTTCACAATTTAATAATTACTGCCAGTAAGTACAATGGCAAACCCAAAATCCTCCCAGACAAGCTTGAAAGCTTTTTGCTTTGACAAAAAGTCTATTTTTGGTGATAAAACCTTAGGAATCAGCCCTGGGGGATTCCTTTCTTAGTTACATAGTACTTGGTGCAGTTCAAGACTTTCAAGTGGGCGGGTAGTTTTGGTGGAATTTCACTGCAGCTGATGGAGTGGCTAGATTTAGTAATGGGGATTTGACCCTGAAATGGGAGGGTAGAGGCATAAAGCTAAGCCTTAGAGAGACTGCATGGGAGAATTAATTGTCGGGAATCGGGTTGGGTGTGAGCGGGAGACGAGAGTTTTGGCCAGATCAGCAGTGTTTGGGATTCCCCCACATGCCTCGCCAGCTTAATAAATGACGCTGAAAAAAACTCTTTCGATCCCTTTCTTCCCAACATACTCTTTTTCTGCTGGCCATTTCGCTAGTACTTTATACTTGTACTGCGTGCTTTAAAATTAATATATTTAGTTTGTCTTAGAGCTATTTTCTTGGCGAGTTTACTCACACTCCTTTCCCTTAAAACCTTTCTTTTAGGCCGCGAGGGATTCACCCAATGCCTCAGGGCCAGCCGCCACCGCCTCCGCACGGTAACAGCCAGCAATCGCAGCAGCAGCAGCCGCCGCCGCCGCCGCCGCCGCCACCCCAGCAACAACAGCAGCCGCAGCCGCCGCAACAGCAGCAGCAGCAGCAACCACCACCACAGTCGCAGCAGCAGCAGCATCAGCACCCGCACCCGCAGCAGCTTCAGCAGCAGCAGCACAATCCGTATGGTCCGCCACCTCCTGGCCCCTACCCGCCTAGCCCTTACCAGGCCTATCCTAGGGGCCCGTATCCTCCGCATCCGGCATATTCGGGTTATCCACCGCCAATGCAGAGCCCGTATCCGCCCCGGCCGCCTTATCATCACCGGCATCCGATGCCGATGCCGCCTCACATGCAGCATCAGCAGCAGGCAATGTCAATGCCGCCGCCGCAGTCGCAACAACAACAACTGCCGCCTCCACCGCCGCCCCCGCCACCACCTCTGCCGCCGCATCATGGTCCGCAGGCTTCCTCGGCAGCAGCAACGGTATCTTCAATGTCGGCGCCGAATTCTACGTCCTCCGCTAGCAAATCGGCAACAGCGCCGACTTCTGTCGCGTCGTCAGCGGCAAATTCCAATGCGCAGTCGTCTGGCGGACCGCCGACCCTTGAACCGCAGACTAGTCTGACGAACGGTTCCGGAAACGGTAGCGGAGGCGGAAGCGGCAGCAGCAACAATAGCTCGTCGTCCGGCGTCGGCGCCAGCGTCAGCAGCGCAAGCGGCAGTAGCGCCGGTGCCGGCGGTGTCAGCAGCGGCGGTGCCACCACCAGCTCCGCCAACGTTGTGGCAGGCGCGTACATTGCCAGCCCGATATCGTCAGCTAAAGACGGCGATTCCAGTACGATACCTCCGGGCTCACCGGCTTCAACTAGTTTTCAAGACGACGAGAACTCCATGATTTCCTCGCCTAGTACCCCGGCTTTGCCGCCTAATTTCAATAGCAACGCCGGGGCCGGTGGCGGTGGCGGTCACGGCGGTGGCGCTGTCGGCGGCGGCATCAGCAGCAGCGGCGGCACCAGCCTGCACAAACTATTCGAATTAGGCTCCGAGCCGGACCGACGCCAATGGGTTGAACGGTATCTGCAATTCATGGAGGAGCGCGGCAAGCCGCTAACTAATCTGCCTCAGGTTGCTAAGCAACCGTTGGATCTCTATAGACTCTACGCGGGCGTACGCGATCGCGGCGGCGTACTCGAAGTCGTCAAGTCCAAGAAGTGGAAGGAAGTGTCCCAGTTTATTCACATCAACGCGTCGGCTAGCGCCGCCTATACGTTGCGCAGAAATTACACCAAATATCTGATCGATTTCGAGTATCACTTCGATCGCAACGGCATTGATCCCCGACCCGTTGTCGACGAGATCGAAGCAATGACTAAGAAGAAGGCTGCACCGGCCGGCGGGCCGGCTAGCAACCAAGTCGGCGGCAAGGCCGGCATGCTGAAAGGACCGGATGTGGCCTCGATGAAGAGTGAGGACAGTTCCAACCAGGGCGGCGGCGGCGGCCGAGGCACCCCTGCCACACCGAATCCGGCGATGGTGAACGGCGGCGCGCCTGGCCAGATGCCGCCCCACGGCTCTATGCAGCATCCGCATCCGCCTGGCATGCCCAACGGCATGGTTGGCGGTCCGCCGCCCGAGCACATGTATCCTCATCCTATGCATCATCAGCATCCGCCCCCGCCGCCGCATCATCATCATCATCCGATGCCGAACGGAGCTGGTCCACCTGGCCCGGTTCCGCCTTATCCGCACCATCCGCACCAGCCGCCGCCTCCGCATTATCATCCGGCATATCAGCATCCGCACGGCTATCCCTCGGCTAACGGCCCGCCAGGCTACACTATGCACCACATGCCGCCCTGGCAGCAGAGGCCGCCACTGCCCCCGCAGCCGCCGCCGCCGCCGCCGCCGCCGCCGCCGCCACCTCCGTCCTCGTCTTCAACTGCGCCTGGCGGTCAAATGGGCGGCCCGATGCCGCCGCATCCGCATCAGCATTTGCCGCCTCCTCCACCGCCGCCACCTCCGCCTATGTCGTCGTCGCATTCGCAGCTGCCACCTTCGTCATCATCAGCGGCAACTATGTCTTCTTCTGACAGCAACGCCAACAATCATGCGCCGTCGTCTATGGCCACATCCAATGCGGCGGCTTCGGTAGCATCTTCAACAGCTGGCGCGAGGTCTATGGACGGCCAGAAACAGCAGCAGCAGCAGCAGCAGTATAGCAGCAGCGGCTGCAACTCATCGCACCAGCTTACTATGCTCGAGGACATGGTTAGCAGCCATCAGCCGCCGCCGCCTCAGTCCTCATCTGCTAGCCGAATTATTGGCCGAGGTGGACAACAACAGCAGCAGCGGCCGCCGCCGCCAATGCCGCATCATCACCCGATGGGACCACCGTCGCATCAGTACCCTGGCCATATGGGACCGCCGATGCAGCAGCAGCAACAGCAGCCACAGCAGCACCAACCCATGCACCATCATCACCAGCCCTATTCGCCCTATCACCATCAGCAGCCGCATCATCCGGCCCCGCCTCATCAGCATCATCCGATGCCGCCGCACCATCACCATAGTCACGGCCAGCATCTGCACCAGCCGCTGCCGCCGCCGCCGCACCATCATCCGCACATGATGCAGCAGCATCGCCAGCTGCCACCACTCGATCCCAAAACTATCGAGGGCATCGAACCGCGCGTCAAGCACAGGCCACTAACGCAGAAAGACGTCGGCGGACCTGTCGATATTTGGCGCGTACTCATGGCGCTTCGCTCTGGCCTATTGGCCGAGGTCACCTGGGCGCTGAATGTGCTGAATGTGCTGCTAGCCGACTCTGGCAGCAGCGACATGTTCGGCCTGCCCCGCCTAGCTGGCCTATTCGACGCCCTAGTTGACGTTTGGCGCCGTCTTCTCATTGACCTGCACGCCGGTCAAGACGCCGCCGCCACTGACGAGAATCGCAACCTGCTCAGTCTGGAAACTGACGAGCTGCGTCGTCCGGCAGACCGGGCCAGCGGCGTCTGCCTATCCAGCCGGCACGTCAAGACCTGCGTGCGTTTGCCTAGGAAACGAAAACACTCCGAGAGCAGCTCGGACGCGGCCGACAATACTCAGCCAACTGTATTCGTTAACGAGTCCGAGGAGGATCGCAATCAGTTGAAGCTGCGCTGTCGCGCCGTGCTTAACGTCATCCGGTCCCTGTCATTCCTGCCTAATAATGAGGCCATCATTGGTGAGTTTGTTTTGCCTTTAATGCTCTAAAATTTATTTGTGTTTTTGTCCTTTAGTTCTCACACCTGATTCCCTTCCCCCGCCCTTGTCAGGCAATCACTCGGGCTTTCTGCGAATAGCCGCCACCCTATTAAATAGCCGCGGCGACTCGCTAATGTACGACGTCGACGACCTGCTAGTGATTTTATCCAATGTTGCCGGCCACGTCGCTCTCGAACGCCTGTCGGAATGCGTCTGCCGGCCCTTAGTCTCCGTCCTGCTGCGCCGCCTACACGAGGACGCTTGGTTTGGTTTAGCCTGCGAGACTCTAGCAAAGATGTGCGTCCGGCCTGAAAACATCGATTTAGTGCTGGCCACACCGGATCGAGGCCAGCTGCGCGACACGCTCGAGATGCTGTGCGGCAAGCTGAGGCAGCGTGATCAGGTGCGCTGCTGGATTTGTTTAATCTCGGTTTTTTTTCTCTCTCTCTCTCACTGGAAACAGATATAGAAGGGATTCAAACGGCTCTTAAATAGCCAATCTAGTCAAGGCTTTTGGGGTCAGCGGCTGCAAAATAATATTCGAAATCGGGGCTTTCCTAGGCATTGCAAAGGAGCTTTTTTGGCTCTCCTACGAAGCCAACAAAAGCAGCTGCTCTCAGAGAGACGAAATTGGGAATCAAATTATATCTTCTTCAACTATGGCTGTAACTAATTTCTTTCCCAAATCCCAACGCCGTCCAGGTGCAACGCGAACTGTCGCTGGCCCTATTAGTTTACCTGCTGGCCCATAGCGACGACTGGTCGGTGTGCGAGCTGGCCGCCCAGTGCAATCCCGGCCCTGTCCGACCAATTCTGGACTTTCTTGAACAGGTTGAGAGCCAGGCTGTGCACATTTGTCAACAGTACGGCGTCCAAGCTCTCGCCGAGAATCCCGACCTGCTGCGCCAAGCGCCCGGCGTTGTTTCCCTAGACCTGCTTCAACGGGCCGTGCACTCGCTTCGCTGCGTGATGGAACGCGGCGGCGAGCCGGCTCTAGCCAGTTTCGCTCGCGAAGAGGATCGCCTACTGATGCTGTGCATGAGCTCCGTGCTGCAGCCGTCGCTAACTGAACCCCTAGCCGAGTGTCTTCGCCGACTATCTTGCCCGGAGTCGCAGCTGCTATGTCCGGCGTGATGTTTAGAGCTCTGTCTTGTCCCTTCGCCCAGCCTCCTCCTCAAGCTTTCAGTCAGTTCCTAGAGCTGTGTTTTTTTATAGTTTTTGCTCGGTTTTCTCTAAATCCAGAATGTCATAGACTCCCGGCGTCACATCCCCCATTTAATGCTGGTTTTTTTGTGTTTTTTTGTCTCTATTAAAAAGAAGCTAACGACCCGGACTAACCAATTGTTCACACAAATCGCACACTTCAATTTGAACTTCTCTATATAATTGTGGCTGCCAAGGCGTCTGGTTTCTTAAATTTTAGTTAATTTATTATTGAATGAACAATAATTTTAGAATGGTGCGTGTTGCTTTTGGGTTTTTATTTTAAAGTCTGACCCCGATAAAAGTTCATTAGACCGGCTTCTTATTATTATTTTTATTTCAGTCAGTTGAACTTTAACCGATTATGTTTTAAATTATGCTTGTCTGTTAATTTGCAGGGTCGCAACACAATACGCCTATTGTAATTTTTTGTTGGCATTGTGGCTTTTTACGCTTTGTGTGCATTCATTTGTTGCTAATTTGTCTGGCTTTCTCTTTGATTCGTTTGTTTTTCTGTCCGTGGGTTGTTGCTAAATATCTTTTGTACTTACTTGGGCTGTCTTGTCTATTTTGTTTTCTTTCCATTTTTGTTGCATAATTTAAGCTTATTTAGTATGGCGTCTTGCTAATTAGTGTATTTGTCCTCTCGGATTTTTGAAATCCGTCGGTCATTTTTTCCTCTTTGTTTTTGTTAAAGCGCTTTAAGAGATTATTTCCCTTTCATATCAGGGGGGGTTAGGCCTCTAATTTGTACTTGTTTTGCTTTCACTTATTAAGTCGCTCCTTCACTTGACCTTAATAGTGCGCCGCTGCCACCGCCGCCACTGCTCCTACCACTTTGCTTCTAATAATGTTTGCCCTGCCACACCCACCCGCCTTTTTTCTTCTTTACTACCTAAGCCTCTCTCTTTTATCGTCTGGCGTGTACGCGCGCGTGCCTGCGCATGTCTGCTGCACTTTGCACCGCCGTCTCTCCCAATCTGATGCTTTGCTTTCTATGAACACTATCCTTCTCTCTGCCGCCTGCGTCTCTCTAGTGTGTTGCGCACTTCGGAGACAGGGGGGATTTTGGTTGATTTTATCCTCACTGTGACTGACGGCTGCCTCTGTTTCTTTATTTCTCTCTCTCTCTTTCTCTGCCTGTCCTCCTTCTCTTAGCTGTTTAGCCTCGCCTTGCTTCCTTCTCTAGGCTTTACTAAATAAAAACTCTCGTGCTTGCTTGTCCTGGGTGTTTCCCATGATCCCATACTTAAATCCCCTTCCCTAAACGGCAGGCAGGCGGGCGTGGGGGGGGGGGGGCTGAGCGCGCGATTCTATATTTAAAAAAATCCGATAGAGGGACCGAATACAAGACATAACCATAAAGAAAAGTACTTCTCGCCCTCTACTTGGCTCGCTGTTTACTTTTTCTAGCCGCGTCAGATATTGCTAATATATACACATTTATTATGTCTCTTTGCTGGGCTTAGAGTGCAACCCCGGCATTTGGGCTAACCCCGCCCCTTGTGCACTTGAATTTCTCCGAAATAGAGGCTAAATAAAGCCAGATAGTGCGGCTCACTTGCTAATCGATTTTGACCGGGGACAAAAATAATCTAGGTCTGCAATTATCGTCACACCCCTCTCCTAACTGTCCAAGATTGATACGGAAATCCAAAGCATATCAATTTATTGCCCCTCCCTTTCTGGCCGCCACTGCGCTACGCGGCCCTACTGCACTACTTATTTTGCTAAATCAGTAGACTAGTTAGTAAATATATCTACTGATTCTTGTTTTACTCTCAGTGCACACTCCAATCGTCCTTGGCTTTACTTGCCAATTTTTACAGTAACAAAAATTTATTAATTGCTTGTTGCTGTGTAATTTAATAAATGCTTCTTATTAGTTTATGTTATTAATTATGTGTTTTGTGCTGCATTTCCCTGTTGCCCAATTTCGAGTTCGGTGTCTCTTATTAATTTGCCTAGCGTAATATAGTAAAAATGCACGCATGCTGATTGTTTTATTTCTTGCTTTCATGAGTTTCCTTAATTGGTCGGGCCTCATTGTCCAGTCTCTCTTGCGCGCTTGTTTGTCTGCATAATGCGAATTGTATCAGCCGCAGGGTGTGGTGCATCCAATTTGATTAGTATGTTTAGTAATATATATATATATACATCTGTATTTGATTTTAACTTATTATCTTGCTTATATATATCACTGTTTTACGAGACTAAATAGCCCCTCTGTCGTCCAGTTTGCATAGTTCTTGTGTAATTTTTTTAAATTCGAGGCAGGCGTTATTAACGTTGCATTTTACGAGCATCCTGTTCATAACCGTTTGCGCGTACGCGCTTCATTAATGCTTGCTTGGTATCCGCCGCACCAGTTGTATATTGTGCCCGACTAATGTGTACCCGGCGTTAACACTAAAAACCTGCAACAAGTCACTGACGTTATTTGATTCTAGCTTATCTGTTCTGTCCCGACCCGTTCCCTTTCAAAGTTGTGCGTTGTTGATTGTGTAAAAAATAAATATATAACACTCGGCCTGCTGCGTTCAGCCATGGAATACTCAATTCTGGCTGCCTGTTGTGAGGGCTTTGCTTTCTCTTTTTGTCTGTCGCTCTGTTTGAAACTTTAAATTTTCTATGGCACAGTTGCTCTTTTGTCTTAGTTTTTTAGTTATCATGATTGATTTGCGTATTTTTCAATATATATCATCACATGGCAACTGCCTATATTGTCAAATATTGATATTAACTAAAATTAATAAGCTCTGCTTCTTTATTAATATATTCAACCAAGCCAGTCATAGCTCCTTCAGGGTTCTATAAATTTTATAAAGTTACACCTCAGTCGCTTCACTTAAACAAATATTTTCTTGTGCGTAACATCACAAAATATACCACGGATAAAGTTTTACACGTTGATCGAAAAACATTGCCACTTACAGTAGGCGCTTCTGTAAATTTGGTCGTTTTAAGGATGACCAGGATTTAGTTTTTATTTGGATTTTGGTTAAAATGGCTTTACAATCACACTGCTTTCACTGTCTAAGGAATTGGGGGCACTATTATAAAGCTTAATAAATTACAAAAGAGCTTTCGTTAGACCAGGATTGACGTCCCTAAGAAGATGTCCTTGGTTAGCAGTTTAGCGAATGCTATTTTTAGGATCTATTTCCATCATCCGTGCGGTTTTAGTTCGCACCTTAACAAAAAATAAGCAGGCATACAATAATTCATCGTTAATAAAAAGTGCCATGATGCTGAATGTTGCAAATTAGCTTTTATTTTCATAAAAAAAGTTTTCACACGAAACTAAGAGATTGTAAAGTTGCACAAGTCAGCGAAAACAAAATCTGCAAATTTGTAATTTCAGCCAATTTACCTTATCACCTAATGTCAACTTATAGTTCTAGTGTACTAAATCTTGCTATATTAAGACTTAGTCTAATGTTCTTCCTGACTTTTGAGTCTCCAGGGTAGTTTTAATTCAGTGACTGACACGTTAAAGGCCTTAACAGGCGAACAGCTTGACAGCCTTATTAAGAATTTCAGTTACTTATATTTGGTAACAACACGATAGGCGTATAATTATTAACTAAGCTGATATCATTGCTTAAATAAAATAAGCCATATAGCAAAACATCAAGAAGACTCAAAGCGTTTTTTCACAACATAGCAAAAAGTTTTAAGAGATTCCCTTGTGAGTATTTGTGTTCTTTTTTTCTACTAATGATCTTATATAATGTCAATGAGTCAATGATAACTAGCTAATATAAAAATCATAATCCTATTACAGCAGCTAGAAGTACTAATTGTTTTATTATTGCTTATATTTAGCTAAAGTGAACACTTAAATATAAACAACATATATGATAGGAACTTAGGAAGTATTAATATGTATGGAGAAAATAATAATTTTTAAATTAATTATTTACTATTAATATAATATTACTAGATTGACTAGTCTCGATATTTTCCTAAGGTAAAGCACAAAGCAACTGATTAACAACATTTTTCATCAATTTATAGACCTATTCTATTCAGGAATTTATTTGATATTGTAAACTATAGTTTTAAACTTATTAGTCATAATTAGATATAAGTGATAGTCCAGAAAAGGGGATATACACTGGATTAATCTGGCATATACTAAAAAAATTTGGTATACAGTTAAGTATACTCTGGCATACACTCACAATCTTTTTCACAGTGTTTGTAATAAAATGGAAATATTTAATAACCTACATACATTTTAGAAGAATAAAGGAATAATTTTTTATAAGGATTCACAAAAGAAGTATAAAAAGTAAATTGTATATCTGGGTAAAAATTATTAAAATGTCCTAAAAGTGTCAAACAGTAGCAACAACAAGGTAAATAATAGCTAAAGAAGGTACAATAGATAAGAAATAAAAAAATATTTTAAAATCTAACAATTTTTTTTATTCTGTTGGACAAAATTTTTGGTATACATTGGTATACATAAAAAATTTGGAGTTTAAAATCCAGTGTACATCTAGGGTCTTCTGAACTAGGTTATATTTACTCTCTAAAAGTAGAAAAATTTATGTATACCATGTCCCAAAAAATTCAATTCAGAGCAAAACTTATAGCATTATTGCAATTGGGCAATGCAAAGCTCAATGAAGTGCCCACTATGCTCCATACACTTCATATGCATGCTCCATGCTCCAGCAAATATGGTTTAAAACCAAATTGGTAGATGCAATTTTGCACAAAGTATATTACTAGTGTACATGGCCTTGTTTAGCCACCCAAGCTCCCATTGGCTGATTCGGAATTTCATTTTGAAGACTCATTGCCCCACCCCATCCCACCAATGGTCATATCTAATTTTGTCCCCAATCTGTACCATGATACTTTGCTCTGTAGTGAACTTTTTAGGACACAGTATAGCTATATATTATTCATAAAGTCTTTTTTCATTTACAAAGTTTTTTGTTAGCCTTTTTAAATTATATGATATTTAGTTTTGTTAAGCTATAGGCCAAAATATATAAGAAAATTAAGACTGTGTAAATGTAAAAATATATCAAGAATATTAGCCAATTGTTGTGTTTTTTTCCAATTCCTAAATATTCAATAAAATTCATTTGTGTAGGTGCAATTTATACCATTCATTTTTTTTTCTACTTAAGTAGCTTTTACAATGAGTAAAGATTGCTTTGATTTTTAAATTATTTTTATAGGTGGTAAACAAATACTTGCTGCAAATTTTTTAATGCTATATTTTTGTGTTACAAACTTCTTTCATGTTGTTACCTGCTGAGAAATTCAAACCCAAATAATTAATTTCCTATGTTCCTAGACTCAGATGAAAATTAAATTGAAGTTGCTAATGTTTTTTTGCCTGCCCAACAATCACAAACAGAATTCAATGCGTCCGCCACAGCCAACTGAACCAGCATCTGCCGCAATGCCCGCCGCAACTGACCAGAACCAGAGCCAGGAAGTTGCCGTTCTCGCGCCAGAAAAACAGAAGGAACAGCAGCAGCAGCAGCCGGCTCTGCTACATCAGCGCGACTTTGAAAAGGTTAGACGCCTTGGATTAGGCAAATACGCGCGTGTCTATGTCTGCAGGCGTGCCACCGCAGCCGTCAGTGGTGAACAGCAACGTCAGGAGTACGCCATGAAGGTTGTGCGAATGAATACCGGCTGTCACAATGAATACCTTTTGCGCGAGAGAGATCTGCTTATTTTGTGCGCCGAGTCGCCTTTTATTGTCAACCTGATCTGTACATTCCAGGTGCGTTTTCAGTTTAAAGTAGTTTTCCCGGTAGTTTCCCCGGTTAGGGGAAGAGTAGTTTCCCTGGTTAGGGGAAGAGTAGTTTCCCTGGTTAGGGGAAGAGTAGTTTCCCTGGTTAGGGGAAGAGTAGTTTCCCTGGTTAGGGGAAGAGTAGTTTCCCTGGTTAGGGGAAGAGTAGTTTCCCCGGTTAGGGGAAGAGTAGTTTCCCTGGTTAGGGGAAGAGTAGTTTCCCCGGTTAGGGGAAGAGTAGTTTCCCTGGTTAGGGGAAGAGTAGTTTTTCCGGTTAGGGGAAGAGTAGTTTCCCCGGTTAGGGGAAGATTAGTTTCCCCGGTTAGGGAAGAGTAGTTTCCCCGATTAGGGGAAGAGAGGCTGGTGTAAACCATGCTCTAGATATTCCTATGTTGAACTGCATATATTATTTACCAATTAAATTAATTTTTCAGGAGCCGCATCGCCAGCGAGCCTACCTCATTCTGCAGCTGGGCGAAGGTGGCGACCTGTACGAATTGCACGAAGATGTTCACCTGTTCAACGAGCAAGAGGCCAGATTTTATCTAGCCGAAATCACATGCGGTCTGGAATTCATGCACCAGAGAAGCATTATTCATCGCGACGTCAAGGGAGAAAATATTCTGCTTACTGGCAGTGGTCACGTGATGCTGTGCGACCTCGGATTGGCCAGGTAACCGGGTGGTGTTTGTTAGGGTTTTGGTACCAGGTTTAGTTCATAAAGTAAAGTGTATATCAGTTTATATTTGTTTTTTGTCGCTAACGCGCACAGAAAGCTCAGCGGACCAGACGATCGAGCGCGAACATTCTGCGGCACCCTGTCCTACATGTCGCCCGAGATGGTGCGTCGTCAGCGCTACGGAACAAAGACCGACATCTGGAGTCTGGGCGTGCTATTGGCCTTCCTTGTTACCGGGGAGGAGCCTATTATTGGTGCGCCAAAAAGTGCAAATTTTTCTGTGCTCCGTCTGATTCACCAGATGCCGCTGTCACCCTGTCTGATTTCCTACAGAGCCCGCTGTCACCCTGCCTGATTCCCCAGATGCCACTGTCACCCTGTCTGATTCCCCAGAGCCCACTGTCACCCTGTCTGATTCCCCAGAGCCCGCTGTCACCCTGTCAGATTCCCCAGAGCCCGCTGTCACCCTGTCAGATTCCCCAGAGCCCGCTGTCACCCTGTCAGATTCCCCAGATGCCACTGTCACCCTGTCAGATTCCCCAGATGCCGCTGTCACCCTGTCAGATTCCCCAGAGCCCGCTGTCACCCTGTCAGATTCCCCAGAGCCCGCTGTCACCCTGTCAGATTCCCCAGATGCCACTGTCACCCTGTCAGATTCCCCAGATGCCGCTGTCACCCTGTCAGATTCCCCAGAGCCCGCTGTCACCCTGTCTGATTCCCCAGAGCCCGCTGTCACCCTGTCTGATTCCCCAGAGCCCGCTGTCACCCTGTCTGATTCCCCAGAGCCCGCTGTCACCCTGTCTGATTCCCCAGAGCCCGCTGTCACCCTGTCTGATTTCCTACCGAGCAAGGCCTATTGTTAAAACTGGATCATTTGCTAATTACTGACAAACAAATTTCGCAGGCAATAACGAAGACGAGAAGCAGAGTAACATAATGAAGGGCCGCTATCACCTGTCCTGCATAGCCAAGATGTCCTACGCCTGCAAGAGCCTGATTTCCAACATGCTGAAGGCCAATCCTGACCAGAGGCCCACCGCTACTGAATTAAAGACGCGCCGATTTCTAAACAAACTCAACTGGGACGTTGTGGCTAGCGGCGGCCTGTCGCCGCCCTACCAGCCCCGCTATGGTCGCAAAAATCGTCGCGGCGTTGGCCTCGGCGGCATCGTCGGTCCGGCCGATGCCGATAAGGAAGCCGCCGCCGCCACCGCCGCCGCCGCTGCCACAGCCATTCCGATTGTCGGCGAGTCAGCAGCCCGGCCTGGCCGTCGCAAGAGCCGAGCCGATTCTCAATTTCGTTTCCACGCCGACGACGACAAACTGCGCGACAAGCAGCCGGCCACCGGCGCCGCCGAACAGGAATTGGACACCTCGGGCGGCTCCGGCGACGAGGTCAAACAGGGCCCAGCCGCCGAGCCTATTGAAGGCTTCGATTGGGTGTCGCCGGAGCTGCTGCTGCCGCTGACTGTCGGACTTAGTCTGGACGGTGGCAGCGTCGGGAAGGACGATCCTGTCAGGTGACTATTTAGTTTGGCCAGTGCTGGGTCAATGTTTATTATGAGTATTAAGCCGATTTCCCCTATACTTAATTTTAATAGTCTAGGAAAAATTAATGTTGCTACTGATAGTAGAGTAGTGCGGGTTCAAAAGTATCATCTAGTGCTGTTCTGGAGACCCAATAAAGCTACAATATTAGCTGTTAGACTGCCTGTGATAATAATTATACTAGCAGTTTATACGGCTCTTCAAACATTAGCGTATTCGCTTTATCAAATATACATAATTGCTAAATATATTTGCTCCTTGAACGGCAATAGTAATATTTATAATTTTGGGCCAGATTTTTTGTTTTTCAAATAAAAGCAACAAATTCCGATACTTTTATTTTATTGCGCCCACTCGTATCTCATTATTCTACCTTTAAAAAATTTGATTTTAATTTTCTATTTTTTCTCGCAAGTATTTATTTGTTTATTTGTTGCGTCTTAATTTAGTTATTTAGTCGGCTTGCTTATTTTTAATTCTTTTTATCGGATAAATCGATGCAGAATGTCATTTCTGTAGTTCTATACTTCTAATCCTCGATCTATGCTTGGCAATTATCTTGCCAAAACTACAGAACTACAGGAATGACAAAAAGTCAGTACTTATTGTTTTGAATAGTTTTTTTCGAAGCTACTTCTAGCCTTAGTTTCTGTGTTATTTTGTTTAATTTATATTTGGCTTTAGTGCAGTTTGAATCTGTGGCGGCTTTCACGTTTTGAAGTTTTATTTGACCGGTCTAGTTATCCTCAGTTTACACTGTACGCGCGTACCCTCCCGCCCCAGATCCCTCCTTGGTGTACTTTCATTCACCTCTGGCCTGCCTAACCCTTGTGTACACACTATGCCACCATCCTAACCCATATAATACTCCTTATCTCGGATGTACACTAGTTCTAACCTTCGGTGTACTTTCTTTTCTTTGCTACCTCTGACCCTGGTGTACATTGGTTAAACAAAGACTTTAAGAAACGTCTCAGCCGTCTCTGCTGCCTGGCCTTGTAGTTAATCGCTTCTTTTTCCAACTGTTAATCCTTCCAGGTACGCTTGTGTGTTATTATTTGCTTGGAAAGCGCATTATGTTAAACAGTGCTTAGTTTTATATCATTTTAGCTAAACAAACAGAACTTATTTAATTTACCTCATTGGACCTAAGAAAACTTTCAAATATTATGTAACGTAAAATTGAAAATGCTCTGAAACAGAACTTTTCTGGGTCAGTTCGTTCTAGCAGCCTACTCCTATATATATCAGTATTTATAGCTACGCTGCTTGCTAGCGGTTTTATCACTACTCTTTCGCACTTATGTATGCACGCATATCCAGCCAGCGTCCGCTTGCTCAAGCGTCAAACAATATTCACATGTATGTTTTCTATATTGGTTGCGATTTTTAGAAGCGCCGCGTGTATTTTTTGTTCTAAAAATTAAATGCCAAGTGCTACAGCTAGGCCTGCGGCGAACTCAGTTCGAAAGCTGCATAAACTCGTTTAGTTTCGTTTTTTATCGACCCATTTTACGTTAAAATAGCCTGAGAGTTGCACGCGATTATTCCTTTCTCTAATGTCGCCTCGTATTTGAAGCATGTGGTAAACAGGAATTCGTTTGAAAATTCATGTTAATCAATTACATGTGCAACGGTGCAAGCGTTTAAGTGCGCCTGGTAAACCAGCCGGCCTGTTATTGTGCCGCATTATTTTGGTCAAACTCATTTTAAAGAGGAAGTGTCAACAAATACTATTGATGGTTAGTTTTTTGACGTATTCATTAAAATTATTTTTCTCTGCTAGACGCTAATGCTACTGTGGCACTAAAACAATGCAAAATTATTAATTATCTTGAGTTCATCGATTTACGTATCTAACTAACTCTTGTTCAACAGACTAAAATTAATTGTTGAAAATGCACATGTGGTTTTCGCATGGGTAAAATATGCGTACGAGTATACAGAACTAAAAAATAAAATGGACATGCGTTTTCCTAATAACAGTTTAGCTTGAAATAAATAACGTCCTACAAGGATTGAAAGGTACAAACTGCACATGTATAAGCCCCTAACAGTGAGACGTCGCTTCGCAATTTAATTTGTTGCATCTATTTTATTTAGGATATAAACAAAACTGAAGCCGCGGTACACATAAATCTTATGTATTTATCAGGAATCAAACAAAAATTCAAGCATATTTGCTAAAAAACTTTAAAAAATTCGATGCATCAGTCTGTCAAAAACTTTATAAAAAAGTATTTTACAATTCGTAGAAAGTAACTAGGCGCCGCTGCCTCTGCCGCCTCGTGCTGAACCAATTTAATGCCTTGAATAGTACTTTATTTTTATTTGATAGGGCGGATAGCTTGCATCGAAGAGTCCCATAATCTAATTTCTTCAAAATAATTTTGTACTATAGGGATGCTATAGCATCTTGACTTTTAGAATCACATCCTGAAGTTCAATGTAGGATGTGATTACGCATCCTGATTTTTTTCATTCTTTACAATAAAAGACCTCTAAAACGGGACTTTTAAAAAATTGCATATCAAACCCTGAAATCGCATTCTAAAATTAAGAACATGATGTGATTTTGCATCCTCTGCCCATCCAAAAAATAAACCCAGTTCTGGCAAATTTTCAATCTGAGGCTTCCTTACCAGCTATGCACACATGGGCCACATTCCACAGTTTGTGTGCAGACAAAGGTGGCTGCCGCAGCAGTAGCAGGAGCAGCAGCAGCATTAAGTTGGCAGTGGTTTTTGTCAAAGACTTGATTTAATTATATATTTACTTTCACTTTTAAGATGGCTTTTGTGATCTTTGTGATACCTATTTTTGGATCCATATCTTTTGTGCTTTTTATGTCTTATTTGTTTTTTTATAATTTCATTTATATTGAAAAAAGGAGCCAAAAGTCTTTGTCCAAAATTAAACTATGCTCTTTCTTTAATTTTTCAGGAAATATGAGTGTTTTTTCCTTTTACTTTAGTTTGTCCTTGATCCAGGGCATAGTTGACAAAGTGACCATGTTTAAATTTGTTATTATAACAAAGTTGATGAAATGACCAAATATGGGTTTCCCATTTTGCTAGTTGACAAAGTGACAAACTATTGAAGTTATTCTATAAAACCCTAGTTTATAGAATAACCCTAATAAAGGATCCATTTATTAAATCTTAAAATATTATCATCAAAATTGTAGCAAGACCTATAATCTAATTATCTAAATCTTACTGATAGCATACTGTTAGTGTTTTAGTATATTGGTTGCATGGCTAATTTAGGCCTTAAATACATGCAGGAGAATATTAATCTCTTTACTTTCCAAGCAGTCTATGTTATTTCAGGGTATTCCCTGGATCAGAGGATCATGACATGACATGACTTTTTATTATCTATTTCTTAGTATCAATTTTTGTTTAATTTTATCATTTATTTATAGGGCCATATTTCTCAAAAATATTTTGTAAAAATGTAATAACTAATATTTTAATTGTTAGTCTAGTTCTTTTTCACTCTCAAAGATATGTTGGAGGATTCTTCCTTACCAAACCCAAATGAAGTTTAAGACTCTATGGGTTTATCCTAGATATACTTTACACCTGATTTAAAATTAATTAGATTTCTTTCTCACAAAAGAGAGAGGAAACTGGCATTAAAAACCATAGAACAGATAGGATGGTAATAGAAACAGACAAAAGACAATATACTTTTTTCTATGCTCTTGAAATTATTAGAATGTATCTATTATAGGTCTAACAAATTTTTTTCTAGCAATCCTGTATGGCAAAAATTGTTATAGGAAGCCATATATGCACAATTTGAAAAATTCACCTGGTTGGTACAACTTAATTTAGATAATTTGTGACTTACTTACCAAATTTTTATTTATTTCTCTGATTTTGGGATTTATTTTTGCGATCACTGATTTTGTGACTTTTGTCACAACAGCAACTTACATAACAAATTTTGCAACTGCTAATTTTGACTTACCATGGTTAGAACCTATTTCACCCAGCCAGATCTGCCAGGTGTTGCACACCTGTACATGAAACTTTTTAGGTTAATATTCTTTAATGGATCAATTTACTGTATTAATTTGTTTCATTTATGCTCAAATCTTAAAACAATATATCCCATTGCCTATAAAATTTATTCCTTATATCTATTGTATAGTCATTACTATTAGAATCCAATCTTTTGAGTAGAATATTTGGATAAAAATACAATAAGAAATTAGACTAAAAACAAGGCAGAAATGTATTAAATCAATAAAAAATAAGGATTATTGATTGGTTTTATGAAATTTATTAGAAAAAATTTTGAGACAAATTTTAGTTAGTTTCTTTTATGTCTCTATCTGTAAAATATATGCCTACTAATTGAATGCAATTTTTTATTATGAGCTGAAAATAAAATATTACTAAAGTGATCACAAATTTTACTATCTATCACCCTAATTTGTCTATATATTTATTCTATCTTTGTGTATAACCTTTGTATATTTTGCTTCTTGCAATGATGTATGTTTTACATTACAATATAATTTAGTAAGGACAATAGTTTGCCTTACTCTAAAATAGAAATACAGATGTTGCTAATATTCTTCCATGAAATTCAAGCAAGCTAGCAAACATGCAGCAGCAGCCGATGCAGCCAGCCGCCAAGGAGTTGCACTCCAATCAGCTGGCCCTGCAGGTTGTCAAACGCCTGTCAAAACGGTTGCAGAAGCCGCAGCAGGCTGACTCGGGCGCCACCGCCGCCGATCTAATCCGCTTGGTGCGCCGCGAGGCCGCCGCCTGCGCCAGCCGCGACCCCGTGGACGCCGTCTCGCAGAACGCCTGCCGCCGGGTGTTGAAAATCATTAGGGAGGAGGCTGTGCATAGTCTGGGCGCCTCCGCTCAGCTGCTCAGCTCGCTGCAGAATAATCTGTTTAGCGAGCGGCCTATTGATTATGGCCAGGTCTGTCCTTCTGTCTCTGTCTGTAGGTCTGTCCGTCTGTCTCTGTCTGTAGGTCTGTCCGTCTGCCTGTCTGTAGGTCTGTCCATCTGCCTGTCTGTAGGTCTGTCCGTCTGCCTGTCTGTAGGTCTGTCCATCTGCCTGTCTGTAGGTCTGTCCGTCTGTCTCTGTCTGTAGGTCTGTCCGTCTGCCTGTCTGTAGGTCTGTCCGTCTGTCTCTGTCTGTAGGTCTGTCCGTCTGCCTGTCTGTAGGTCAGTCCGTCTGCCTGTCTGTAGGTCTGTCCGTCTGTCTCTGTCTGTAGGTCTGTCCGTCTGCCTGTCTGTAGGTCAGTCCATCTGCCTGTCTGTAGGTCTGTCCGTCTGCCTGTCTGTAGGTCAGTCCATCTGCCTGTCTGTAGGTCTGTCCGTCTGTCTCTGTCTGTAGGTCTGTCCGTCTGCCTGTCTGTAGGTCTGTCCGTCTGTCTCTGTCTGTAGGTCTGTCCGTCTGCCTGTCTGTAGGTCTGTCCGTCTGCCTGTCTGTAGGTCAGTCCGTCTGCCTGTCTGTAGGTCTGTCCGTCTGTCTCTGTCTGTAGGTCTGTCCGTCTGCCTGTCTGTAGGTCAGTCCATCTGCCTGTCTGTAGGTCTGTCCGTCTGCCTGTCTGTAGGTCAGTACATCTGCCTGTCTGTAGGTCTGTCTCTGTCTGTAGGTCTGTCCGTCTGCCTGTCTGTAGGTCTGTCCGTCTGCCTGTCTGTAGGTCTGTCCATCTGCCTGTCTGTAGGTCTGTCCGTCTGCCTGTCTGTAGGTCAGTCCATCTGCCTGTCTGTAGGTCTGTCCGTCTGTCTGTCTGTAGGTCTGTCCGTCTGCCTGTCTGTAGGTCAGTCCATCTGCCTGTCTGTAGGTCTGTCCGTCTGTCTCTGTCTGTAGGTCTGTCCGTCTGCCTGTCTGTAGGTCTGTCCGTCTGCCTGTCTGTAGGTCAGTCCGTCTGCCTGTCTGTAGGTCTGTCCGTCTGTCTCTGTCTGTAGGTCTGTCCGTCTGCCTGTCTGTAGGTCAGTCCGTCTGCCTGTCTGTAGGTCTGTCCGTCTGCCTGTCTGTAGGTCAGTCCATCTGCCTGTCTGTAGGTCTGTCCGTCTGCCTGTCTGTAGGTCTGTCCGTCTGCCTGTCTGTAGGTCTGTCCATCTGCCTGTCTGTAGGTCTGTCCGTCTGCCTGTCTGTAGGTCAGTCCATCTGCCTGTCTGTAGGTCAGTCCATCTGCCTGTCTGTAGGTCTGTCCGTCTGTCTGTCTGTAGGTCTGTCCGTCTGCCTGTCTGTAGGTCTGTCCGTCTGCCTGTCTGTAGGTCAGTCCGTCTGCCTGTCTGTAGGTCTGTCCGTCTGTCTCTGTCTGTAGGTCTGTCCGTCTGTCCGTCTGCCTGTCTGTAGGTCAGTCCGTCTGCCTGTCTGTAGGTCAGTCCATCTGCCTGTCTGTAGGTCTGTCCGTCTGCCTGTCTGTAGGTCAGTCCGTCTGCCTGTCTGTAGGTCAGTCCGTCTGCCTGTCTGTAGGTCTGTCTATCTGCCTGTCTGTAGGTCAGTCCGTCTGCCTGTCTGTAGGTCTGTCCGTCTGCCTGTCTGTAGGTCAGTCCATCTGCCTGTCTGTAGGTCTGTCCGTCTGTCTCTGTCTGTAGGTCTGTCCGTCTGCCTGTCTGTAGGTCTGTCCGTCTGTCTCTGTCTGTAGGTCTGTCCGTCTGCCTGTCTGTAGGTCAGTCCGTCTGCCTGTCTGTAGGTCAGTCCATCTGCCTGTCTGTAGGTCTGTCCGTCTGTCTCTGTCTGTAGGTCTGTCCGTCTGCCTGTCTGTAGGTCTGTCCGTCTGTCTCTGTCTGTAGGTCTGTCCGTCTGCCTGTCTGTAGGTCAGTCCGTCTGCCTGTCTGTAGGTCTGTCCGTCTGCCTGTCTGTAGGTCAGTCCGTCTGCCTGTCTGTAGGTCTGTCCGTCTGTCTCTGTCTGTAGGTCTGTCCGTCTGCCTGTCTGTAGGTCAGTCCATCTGCCTGTCTGTAGGTCTGTCCGTCTGTCTCTGTCTGTAGGTCTGTCCGTCTGCCTGTCTGTAGGTCAGTCCATCTGCCTGTCTGTAGGTCTGTCCGTCTGTCTCTGTCTGTAGGTCAGTCCGTCTGCCTGTCTGTAGGTCAGTCCGTCTGCCTGTCTGTAGGTCTGTCCGTCTGCCTGTCTGTAGGTCTGTCTATCTGCCTGTCTGTAGGTCAGTCCGTCTGCCTGTCTGTAGGTCTGTCTGGCTGCTTTTCTGTCTCTGTCTGTAAGTCTTGTCTGCGAATCTGTCTCTCTGTGTCTGTCTGTCTGTGGTTCTGTCCATCTGCCTGTTTCATTCTGTCGGTGTGTGTGTCTGTCACTCTGTCATTTTGCGCCTGTTTCTCCATCCAACTGCCAGTCTTTTGCCTTTGTTTTATCTTGATGAACGTAACTTCTAACGCAGTTGTCAATCATTTTTGTCAGCACTAATTTTCCAACGCATTCATAACAATGCCAGGTAAAAGCCGACAGTCTTCGCGACGCTTTGTCCGCCGCCATCAAGGAGCTGCGCCTGGAGCTGGAGACCAGCCTAGACGATCTGCGCAGTCACGCCGCCGCCCACATAGGCGAGAACGAGGTGGTGCTGACGCTCGGCTACTCACACTCGGTGGCCAGTGTGTTGCGCACCGCAGCCGCCAGTCGCAAATTTCAAGTGATTGTGTGCGATTCCGGGCCTCATTTTAGCGGCTCACGGATGCTGCAGCTGCTCAAGACTGTGCCGCAGGTGCGTGTCAGGTGGACTTATTTAACTGATCCCTTTCGTAATTTATCCCCTTTCCCTACCACTTGCCTGCAGATTGACGCCACGCTAATTTCCGATTCGCACGCATTCGCCGTGATGTCGCGCGTCCACCGCTGCCTGCTGTCAGCCCAGACGGTGTTCGCCGACGGCGGCCTCCGGGCCGAGTGCGGCACTCACGGCCTCCTGCTGGCCGCCAAGCGTCACTCGGTGCCGGTGCTGGTTTGCACCCCGGCGCACAAGCTGGCCCCGGCCTATCACAGCGTTGACCGGGCCAACGTCTATTTGAATCCCGCCTGCCTGTTAGAGGAGAATTTGTCCTTCGCCGAGGTGCACTGTCCGAAGTACGACCTGGTGCCGCCGGGACTGGTCACCCTGTTTGTCACTAACTTGGGCGGCCTGGCGCCTGCTCACCTGCACCGCTGCCTGGCTGAGCAGTACCACCAGGATGACTACAGTATTGATGGGGAGTGACGGGAGACTGGGATCAACCTGATTGATTGATGGGGAGTGAGGGGAGGCTGGGATCAACATGATTGATTGATGGGGAGTGAGGGGAGGCTAGGATCAACATGATTGATTGATGAGGAGTGAGGGGAGGCTGGGATCAACATGATTGATTCATGGGGAGTGAGGGGAGGCTAGGATCAACATGATTGATTGATGAGGAGTGAGGGGAGGCTGGGATCAACGTGATTGATTGATGGGGAGTGAGGGGAGGCTAGGATCAACATGATTGATTCATGGGGAGTGAGGGGAGGCTGGGATCAACATGATTGATTCATGGGGAGTGAGGGGAGGCTGGGATCAACCTGATTGATTCATGAGGAGTGAGGGAGGCTGGGATCAACATGATTGATTGATGAGGAGTGAGGGAGGCTGGGATCAACATGATTGATTGATGGAGAGTGAGGGGAGGCTGGGATCCGCGTGATTGATTGATGAGGAGTGAGGGGAGGCTGGGATCCGCGTGATTGATTGATGAGGAGTGAGGGAGGCTGGGATCAACATGATTGATTGATGGAGAGTGAGGGAGGCTGGGATCCGCGTGATTGATTGATGAGGAGTGAGGGAGGCTGGGATCAACGTGATTGATTGATGGGGAGTGAGGGGAGGCTGGGATCAACATGATTGATTGATGGAGAGTGAGGGAGGCTGGGATCCGCGTGATTGATTGATGAGGAGTGAGGGAGGCTGGGATCAACATGATTGATTGATGAGGAGTGAGGGAGGCTGGGATCAACATGATTGATTGATGAGGAGTGAGGGAGGCTGGGATCATTATGATTGATTGATGGGGTGTGAAGGAGGCTGGGATCAACCTGATTGATTGATGGGGTGTGAAGGAGGCTAGGATCAACCTGATTGATTGATGGGGAGTGAGGGGAGGCTGGGATCAACATGATTGATTGATGGGGAGTGAGGGGAGGCTAGGATCAACATGATTGATTGATGAGGAGTGAGGGGAGGCTGGGATCAACATGATTGATTGATGGGGAGTGAGGGGAGGCTAGGATCAACATGATTGATTGATGAGGAGTGAGGGGAGGCTGGGATCAACATGATTGATTGATGGGGAGTGAGGGGAGGCTGGGATCAACGTGATTGATTGATGGGGAGTGAGGGGAGGCTGGGATCAACCTGATTGATTCATGGGGAGTGAGGGGAGGCTGGGATCAACCTGATTGATTCATGGGGAGTGAGGGGAGGCTGGGATCAACCTGATTGATTCATGGGGAGTGAGGGGAGGCTGGGATCAACATGATTGATTGATAAGGAGTGAGGTAGGTTAAGAAAAAGCTTTTGTGTAAGAAAATACATTAGTCATGCAAAGGCGTGCTTACTGGATTTATTGTAATTAACGCTATGAAAATTATACTGTTTGTGTGTTAATTTGAAATAAAATTAACTGTTCAGATTAATTCATTCGGAGCGTTTGTTTCTTCGAAAAGGCTTGAATAAACTTCAGTGTATTTGTTTTAATTTACTATAATTTGATGTATTTAGCTAATATAAAACGTTAAACAGTGTATTATGCAGGATTGCTTCAATGACATTTCAGCTAAAATTGCAATTGAAATCATTCCACACGATTCAGTCCGAAATCACCAACGTGCAGCAATGATTGTTGATTACCTATTTTGAGTGTCGCAATTTCCTCAATTTCATCATCATCATCAAGTGATGTCGTCAAGCTGCCGACTTCGACTGTTGAACCCGACAGTGGCAGTCTGTGGCAACTTGCGCCGTCTGCTGTTATCGTCTGTGACTGTGACGCCACTGCTCAAGCCGCGTCGTCAGCTGTCATCGTCAGAGTCTGGTGGCGGCAGCGGCGGCGACGGCGGAGGCATAGGTGCCGGCAGCGAAGCCGGAGGAGGGGCGTCGGCGGCGGCGGCTTCTTCAAAGCCTACTGTCAAAGTGGTGCCGAGAATCAAGACCGATATCAAGTAGGTATTTTTACTCTGTCATTGTGGGGAGTTGGTCGCTGGGGTGGCCCGTGGGGTGTCGTCACTACCAAGGTTCGTTAGTTTCGTGTCGTTGCGTACAGTAAATTCAAATATTTCTACGCGACTAAACAGATACGACGGCTCGGTGAAATCCATGCACTTCATCACTCCACTCCGAGCGATGCGTGAATACGTGCTCGAATTCTCCGATCTGGACAAGCTAACTAAGTACTCCAGCCGTAGTCCGTACTCGCACAATGTGCGAATTGAATTGTATAACCGGGCCGATATTGAAGCGCTGGCTTATGCAAAGCACGGCGGCAAAGAGGCGCTGGATAAATTGCGGGAACGCATGTCCAGACAGCATCTAGAGGAGCGGACTAATTTGTTTAATATTAAAAAGGCGCTTAAAAAACTTCACGGTCAAAGTACTTTGGAGCAGGAACGTATGGAACAGTGAGTTTTTTCGTTGTCGCTGCTGAGATAAAAATTTCATCTCACCCATCTCATTTTAAAATCCTAAGATAGCCACCCACCTCACGCCGCAACCTTGTCCCTCCAAGATAGCCACCCACCTCACGCCGCAACCTCGTCCCGTCAAGAAAGCTACCCACCTCACTCCACAAAATCCTCCCCTCAAGATAGCTACCCACCTTACTCCGCAACCTCTTCCCTTCAAGATAACCACCCACCTCACGCCGCAACATCGTCCCTTTAAAATAGCCACCCACCTCACTCCGCAACCTCGTTTATTCAAGATAGCCACCCGCCTCACGCCACAACCTCGCCCCTTTAAGATAGCTACCCACCTCACTTCGCAACATCTTCCCTTCAATGATAGCCACCCACCTCACGCCACAACCTCGCCCCTTCAAGATAGCCACCCACCTCACGCCGCAACCTCGTCCCGTCAAGAAAGCTACCCACCTCACTCCACAAAATCCTCCCCTCAAGATAGCTACCCACCTTACTCCGCAACCTCTTCCCTTCAAGATAACCACCCACCTCACGCCGCAACATCGTCCCTTTGAAATAGCCACCCACCTCACTCCGCAACCTCGTTTATTCAAGATAGCCACCCACCTCACGCCACAACCTCGGCCCTTTAAGATAGCTACCCACCTCACTTCGCAACCTCTTCCCTTCAATGATAGCCACCCACCTCACTCCACAACCTCTTCCCTTCAAGATAGCCTCCCACCTCACTACGAAATGTCGTCCCCTAGCTTGGCACTAAACTATATTCTCTATCTATCTAACGCAGGTACAACGCCCGTTTGGACCGGCCCCGCGAGAGTCTGCACAACTCCAAAGCTGGCCGAATTGTTCTAACAGCGGTGGCCATCAACGCGGCCAACGCGGGCATCAAAGCGGTGGCCTGGTGGTTCACCGGTTCGCACAGTATGCTTGGCGAGACTGTTCACTCTCTAGCCGACACCCTCAACCAGATTATACTGGCATTCGGCCTGCACCAATCGCTTCAACGCCCGGACGAGACCCATCCGTACGGCTACGCGCCTCTGCGCAACGTGTCCTCACTAATTAGCGGCGTCGGCATTTTCTTCTGCGGCGCCGTTGTTGCCTGGTACGAGGGCATGCGTGGCTTGTCCGGCGCCGCCGACGGTCCCCACAATCTCTACTGGGCCATGGTGATCATGAGCGGCTCCTTGCTGTCCGAGGGCGCCACGTTGATCATGGCACTGCGTCACGCGCAACAGGAGGCCGCCAAATTGCGCATCAGCCTGCGCCAGTTTGTTGTGGCCGGCTACGATCCGTCCACTAATGTGGTGCTGATGGAGGATCTGGCCGCCGTGGCTGGCGTCGCTGTTGCCAGCGTCGGCATGGGTCTCAGCGCCTGGACTGGGCACGCCTATCCGGATGCCGCCGGGGCTATTGTAATTGGCTGTCTGCTGGCCGGCGTTGCTGGTTTCATTGTGCGGACTAATGCCCAGGTTAGCTTTGCTCAGTGTCGGTTTTTTGGGTGCTGGGTGTCGGTTTTTGGGTGCTGGGTGTCGGTTTTTCGGGGTGCTGGGTGTCGGTTTTTGGGTGCTGGGTGTCGGTTTTTTGGGTGCTGGGTGTCGGTTTTTGGGTGCTGGGTGTCGGTTTTTCGGGGTGCTGGGTGTCGTTTTTTGGGTGCTGTGTGTCGATTAGGGTGCTGGGTGTCGGTTTTTGCGTGCTGGTTGTCGGTTTTTTAGGTGCTTGGATGTCGGTTTTTTCTCGGGTTCTGAGTGTCGCTTTGACCTTTATATTATAAGTTAGTCTGCACATATTAGTCTACATAATAGGTACAGATACAAAGAACTATAATACTAGATGTAATACGTACTGCATAAGGCTACAAGTATTTTTGATACCTATGAGATAATACAGATCACAGGTACATGTAAAAAATTAATATGAAAATTTACTATTTGTCTCGCAGGCTCTAATCGGCCAAAGTGTTCCAGTGCAGCAGCGCGACGCGATGCTTCGCGTCATGGAGCGGCACAAAGTTGTGCGCGGCATCTACGACTGCAAAGCCACCGTGCTGGGCACTTCAGTTAGACTAAAAGCCGAGGTTGACATTGACGGCGCTGTGCTCACTATGCGCTATTTGGAGACTCAGCAGCCGGGGAAACTGCTGCAGGTGAGTCAGGTTGTTGGACTATAGGGTTAGTTACCAGTGTGTATAAAATTAGATAGAAAGGGTTACTTAGTTTTGCGTTTGATGTTTTGTTTTTTAACTGTATGAGATTTTGAAGTGGTCGGGTGGTAAGTTTTTTGATTTGGATTTATAGAGGAAGGATTAAGGGGCTGTACGGATTACAATGTACATTAAGAGTAGAGAAGCACGAGATTTTATGTGAAGTGTACGGTTTGGACTTTGGAAAGATTGGAGGAACGAGATTTTTGTCTGCGGTGCTTTAATGTGCATTTAGGGAGGGACGAGGTTCTTATCTGCGGTATTCCGGTGTTTTAACGCGCATTTAGGAAGGAAAGAGATTTTTTATCTGGATGTACAGGGGTTTTAATGTGCATTTAGGGAGGGACGAGGTTCTTATCTGCGGTGTACATTGTTTTTAATGTGCATTTAGGGAGGGACGAGATTTTCAGCTGCGATGTACAGTGCTTTTAATGTGCATTTAGGGAGGGACGAGATTTTCATCTGCGGTGTACAGTGCTTTTAATGTGCATTTAGGGAGGGACGAGATTTTTATCTGCGGTGTGGTATTTGTGTATGTAAACAGTACTTTTGTATTCAATTTTTTTTGCATGTAAAGACGCATTTCCATATTGCTCCTTGACCCTTCCGCTGCAGGAAATCAAAGCAATCGACACGGAACAGGATGCATTGAAATTTCTAATGAAGCACGGCGAGAATATCACCAACATTCTGGGCGCCGAGATCAACGAAATCGAAGCCAGCATCAAGAAAGAGTTTCCCGAAGTGAAACACATCGATTTGGAGATTAATTAACTTATTCGCGTAGTAGTTATCGTTTTCAAGTCGCAAGATTTCTTTTTAGAAATTTATAATCCATGCTTTTTTAACTGAATGAATTAAGAAAGTATAATGTTTTGTCAGCGCTCTTTACGCTCCACACTTGTTAATTATAATTTTAGGATTTTGGTTTGCTGTTGTTTCCATAATTGAAAGCCTGAAATTGTGATGCGCCCAGCAAGATGCTGGATCGCATTTTAGTTATTTGAAAAAAATCGATGCCTTTTTACGCGCTGCATACTCACTCGTACACACTAAAGCTTTGGGCTTCATGCTTGTGTCCTGTGTAAAACAAATTTAATAGTTTACCAATTCGCCTACAAACCTCGTTAAACTGTCTTGTCTATAAAAAATAATAAATACTAAGTCGTTTTGATTTGTACAAATAAAAACTGATAAAAGTCTCATGGATATAATGTAATGCTACTGAAGTTTTGCAATAATTGATTGTGCGTTATACAAGCTTGGTACGCTTAACTTTTCAAAGTTTCCTAATTTTTAATGCGTTGGGTTCATATTGTCGATTAACTAGTCTTAATAACAAAATGCTTATGAATTATCATGGGTCACCCTCGAACCTTCTTTAGTGATGGTACGTTGGCTGAAGGGACAATTTTACATGTAGACGGCTTTTTTGCTACAACATGAGCTTATTATGAGCCACGTATCAGCTACTTGTAGCGGCTGCCAAATATTAGCCATAGAAAAAACGAAAAGTCGATGGATTTACGAATACATAACACTTCTAAACCTAACTGCAAATGTAGTCTAAAAAATGAAATTTCGCGAAATTTGTTCTGTCATGAGACAGTTCACAAACTGATTGACATAAATTTCTTTAAAGTCGCAAACGTTAAACTGGCAGTTTATTTTCTCTCGTTTCTATTTATCTAATCGCTTTATCTTTTAAAACATTGCATTGCAAATAAAAAATGGCAGAAAACAATTCACGGATTTTTGCGTACCCTATTTTATTATTTTTAACAAATAATAAATTTAAAATCTGTTTTGAAATCAATTAAAGAAACGTTTACTTGAATTTAACAGGCTAAGGTAAATTGCTTAAAATTTACGGCCAACATTCTACAGTTCTTTATCTAATATTTTAATTGATACTGGATACAGTTTCAGCCTTCAGTAAAGAATTTTTTGGCGAATAATAATTTTCAGCTGACTTGTAATTCAGTCTGCTAATTGCATCTATGCGGCTTCCAGAATTGTAATACTATTGCTTCGGTATTAAAATGCTACGCTTGCAAATTTAAAATCACATACATTTAAGAGTGGGTATTTTTTAATGGGTAAGTCATTGCTATGTGTATTTTATCTTTAAAGATGTCAGATACCTTTTAAATCTCAAAATATGCAAAGAATGTAACCTAAAAATAATATTATTAATATTATTTTTATACTAATAGCCTTTAACAGCAACGGAGGCGAAATTATATTTTTTCTGCATTTTAAGCTTTCATTTTCATTTCAATGTATCATTATATGATTTTTGTGGAAAGAAGTCGTTTATTTCTTTTTTTGTGCATGTGCATGTTCAGTTTTTTAATCCTAAATTGTTTAAAAAAAGAAAATTATGAGTAAAACTTCGCATAGATCATATAATGGTCTATGACTTTTCCTTTTTATGGAAGATACTGAAAGAAAAATAATTTCATTTGATGTCTTAATTTCTGTCCAACTAGAACAATTTTGTGTGAAGATTGTTCAAGTCTCTCTAATATGGTATTTTACAAACTGAGTTGAGTAAAATCATTAATAATTTTTAACTCATTGTTTTACTTTAAAAAGTAATAATAGAAAAGAGATAAATTAATAACATTTACGAGAAATTACTTTACTTCATACTTTAAAACTAAAAAAATATAATGTTTTGTCTTTAGATAAAAATCGATACGTGAAGATAGAGTAATTGATAGTACTTTTCATATTTTTTTCAGTTTCCCGGCATGAAACTTAAATCGCTAATAAAAAACTTGAAAAATTATTCACCCCTACTAGTAACATTTCTGATATAGAAATACGCTGGTATTGCATTGAGATTAAAATTTACTGACATCTAAATTGCCGAATTAATTGACAACCAAATTTCCCCCCTAACTCTCAAAGAAGCCGTGCGCCACCCGATTTCCTCGGGCCTATTCAACAAAGACGAGAATTATGTCCGCGGCATCGAGGCAGCCGTCGAGGAGCTGTATGAGCGCGAGTTCGCCGAACAGTGGCACACGCCGCTCTACGCACTCCGGCTTAAGCAGGACTATCCGGAGCCGTGCAAAGAGTCGCTGCTGTTTAAAACTCAGCTGCTAGCGCCGAATAGGGTGAGTTTTTTTATTCTAGCTGTGTCATAGATACGAGTGTAGTATTGGCGACTAAGAGAAATGTATTACTTCGATGCATAATTTTTATTTGTTCTAACATTTAAATATTCGGACTTGCCTACTATAAGTAAGAACTTTCAAAAAGTATTTTTCATCACTCCCGGCATCCATTAATAATTCTAACTTTATTCGTTTTCGTTAAGGGTATTAAAATTTATTTTTTTGATACCCACTGTATGGTGTATTCAAGCGAGATTTGCTTGTAAAATTTAAGAGGCCATGCAGCAATAAAAGTACATCGATCGCGTGGCCGTCGCCGCGCCCTAATTGACAGCGGAGAGAGGGCGAAGCTGGTTTTCCGCGGAAGGCGAAATCCGCTCGCCAATCAGCATCGTTAATTAATTTTTAATTAGCTTAGCAACGGGATGGGAATGCGTTCCTGCAGCTTGAATATACTTCCCCGCAGTGAAATCCCAGTATTTTCATTCGCGTAGCAATAAAGCGAGCGTGCACCTGAGTCTCCGACAGCTCTCAACGTTGCCTCTACTTAAATTCTGGATTTAGTGGCAACTGAGAATTTAGTTTCTCTGCGCAACTCTAACAATTATTACATTTTTTTAAAAACTGCCTGTTTTTAGTCTCCTACGTTTGGAATTCAGAGAGTGAGTGTTTCACTGAAAGTTAACATCCAATTTTTTGTATATTGCTTGAAATTAGACTTTATTATTATTTTTCCTAAGTTCCGCAGCAGGTTTTTATTGAATAAAACTTGTTGCATACAGAATTTTTCCCAGATGTGACACAACCTGAATCATCAACCGCACAAAAACTAACTTTCAGGTTGGAACCTTTGTCTCGTCGTAGTTCTGATTTTGCTTAGTCATGCTTGTCATCGTGTCTTGTCATGATTTTTTTGTGTCTTGGCATGCTTGTCATCGGGTCTTGTCATGCTTGTCATCTTGTCTTGTCATGCTTGTCATCTTGTCTTGTAATGCTTGTCATCGTGTCTTGTCATGCTTGTCATCGTGTCTTGTCATGCTTGTCATCGTGTCTTGTCATGCTTGTCATCTTGTCTTGTAATGCTTGTCATCGTGTCTTGTCATGCTTGTCATCGTGTCTTGTCATGCTTGTCATCGTGTCTTGTCATGCTTGTCATCGTGTCTTGTCATGCTTGTCATCGTGTCTTGTCATGCTTGTCATCGTGTCTTGCCATGCTTGTCATCGTGTCTTGTCATGCTTGTCATCGTGTCTTGTAATGCTTGTCATCGTGTCTTGTCATGCTTGTCATCTTGTCTTGTAATGCTTGTCATCGTGTCTTGTCATGCTTGTCATCGTGTCTTGTCATGCTTGTCATCGTGTCTTGTCATGCTTGTCATCGTGTCTTGTCATGCTTGTCATCGTGTCTTGTCATGCTTGTCATCGTGTCTTGCCATGCTTGTCATCGTGTCTTGTCATGCTTGTCATCGTGTCTTGTCATGCTTGTCATCTTGTCTTGTAATGCTTGTCATCGTGTCTTGTCATCTTGTCATCGTGTCTTGTCATGCTTGTCATCGTGTCTTGTCATCTTGTCATCTTGTCTTGTAATGCTTGTCATCGTGTCTTGTCATGCTTGTCATCGTGTCTTGTCATGCTTGTCATCGTGTCTTGTCATGCTTGTCATCGTGTCTTGTCATGCTTGTCATCGTGTCTTGTCATGCTTGTCATCGTGTCTTGCCATGCTTGTCATCGTGTCTTGTCATGCTTGTCATAGTGTCTTGTCATGCTTGTCATCGTGTCTTGTAATGCTTGTCATCGTGTCTTGTCATGCTTGGCATCGTGTCTTGTCATGCTTGTCATCGTGTCTTGTCATCTTGTCATCGTGTCTTGTCATGCTTGTCATCGTGTCTTGTCATGCTTGTCATCGTGTCTTGTCATGCTTGTCATCTTGTCTTGTAATGCTTGTCGTCGTGTCTTGTCATGCTTGTCATCGTGTCTTGTCATGCTTGTCATCGTGTCTTGTCATGCTTGTCATCGTGTCTTGTCATGCTTGTCATCTTGTCTTGTAATGCTTGTCATAGTGTCTTGGCATGCTTGTCATCGTGTCTTGTCATGCTTGTCATCGTGTCTTGTCATGCTTGTCATCGTGTCTTGTAATGCTTGTCATAGTGTCTTGTAATGCTTGTCATCGTGTCTTGTCATGCTTGTCATCGTGTCTTGTCATGCTTGTCATCTTGTCTTGTAATACTTGTCATCGTGACAAGACACGATCTATCATGATTGTCATGTTTTCGTATTTCTTAAGCTGTCTTCCTGTTGCGAAATCTTCTTGACTGAAGTACACGCCTTGATTTCAGAGGATTCCTAGGCAATCTGCTAAGGAGCAGCTGGAGCAAGACTTTCCGATAAACAGCTTTTTAAATACCTTTTTGTCACTGCGTTGACTCAGAGCAAAGAAAATGGTGATTGTAAGAACCAGCCATGGAAACTATGAGCTGCACATACCAGGCTACCCGTCTCAAATCATCAATTTTCTGTATAAGGTTTGACTGACTATTAAAGCTGTCACTGACTCAACAATTTTACCCTCAATTTTTTATATTATCCCTTCTTTTGACTAATTTGTGTCTATCTGTCTCAGTTTATTTATCTGCACGATCTTTCTATTTATTTGCTAAGCAAATCAATAGTCCTGGTCAATTAATCCGTCACTTTACCATGGAAAACTAACCCGAATCTTTATGCGCAATGCATGCATTCGCATTTAATGTGTATTATCGCATGAAAAACGCATAAAAAATCTATCTCTCAGTTTCTATTTAATCGAATGTGCCACTTTTCGTACGCGAAACATTAATCTCGATACATATCGGTAAATTTTCCTTACTGTCTTTTTGAGACTGATTATATCAATTTTTTACGCCAGTCTTTGATCAGCACAACGTGTTGTATTTTTATGCACCAATATCTCTGCAAAAGCTTCAATCTTCAAAGTAAAAAAGATCCCCAGTTGAATTATCCCCCCACGCCATCGCAGCTCGAGCAGCAAGACGGCGGAGCTCGACGGGCGAAGTCGGCCTACGAGAAAACTCGCCAGAAAAATCCGGCAATTCAGCCGGGCAGCTACTATAGGCCGGCGTCGGCGCATCCCTTCATGCAGCCGCAGCAGCCGGAGCAGCTTCATCATCAGCATCTGCCTTCTCCGGAATCTTTGACCGACGATTCTTATAAATACGGACGGCCGACAAGAGCCTCGTAGGTGTCGTCTGAATTGTGATTGGATTGCGGGGATCAACGATCTTCTTAGTTTTCCCGCGTTAGAATTTCAATCTGTAATTTTATTTGCTCTACATATCGGGAATCAATACTGAGAATAGGTTTGCAGACTAAAAGTAGTTAGGGTATCCGACTAAATAATATGATATCGGTGTGAGCTGAGTACATCAAGGATGTATTTTTTAAGCAATTATAAACAATGGCGATACTCTCTAAAACTCAAGGAAATTCGGTCGTAAATGGCTGAGGCTTTCGAGCTCTAGCTACATCTTTTCATAAAGACCTAAGAGATTTAGTATAGTTGACTAGCTAATTTCAGCCCCCTTTAGGGTGTTGCGCGCAACTCCACTCAATTTTTCTTCACTAGCTCGAATCTCATGCAAACATATATACGTGCGTATATTTATTCTACTACGTTATAATGTCAAGATTGTACCATCTATTTATTTATCATGTCCAAAAAATTGAACATGATAAATAAATCATGTTAAAATAAAAAAATCATGCTAAAATTAAAAAAACTAAGATTTTTTAAAATTCTATCCCTCACTTCAATCCTTCTATTAAACTACTTTACACTGTTTTAAAACAAATCGGCGCAATTTTAAATTTGCAGAATTCTAAGAAATCAGAACCGAATCCAGTCTGCTCCAGTCACAATTCAAGAGGAGCGCCGGCAGGACAAGCTAAGTAAGACGGGTTTTTCTTTTTTTTTCAACAAATTTTCTCTATGTCACCTTACAGTTGCTAATTTTTTTATTCATTCCCTATTTTAGGAGCAGAAAGACTGGAACGCAAGCGCTGCATTTCGGCAAATCAAGTCCAACGCGAGTAAGAAAATAGTTTTTGTATAACTTGTCCGAGTCATTTTATTTTTGCTAAAGAATTTTCGTCTAGTTTTGTTAATTACGTTACATATCGGATAAGTTTACCGTTTTATGATAGTAAAAAAATTAAAAAAAACTTTTGTTAATTTCCTCTCACAAAGGCTGGCCGAAAGAAAGAGCGGTCGCGTCACTGGTGAAACATTTCACGCGTTTCTAGTGGGCGCCAGATATAATTCGTAAGTTTAACTATTTGGCTGGTTATGCTACTTTAAGTATAATTGATGCAAATTTTAGCTGTCATTTTGAGAATTCGCTTCAATTACTTCCTCCGTCTTCTGCTCAACCACTCTTAAGTGATTTCAGCTTGTCTATCAGCATCTATCTACCTCCTTATCTACTTTTTGGATAGCTATCCGCCCACCCAAAAAACCCCGCCCTCCCCAGCGCCAACTACATCGACCGGCGCGCCATAGACAGGTACGGCATGTACCTGCCGCGCAGCAACCCCGCCGAGTGTTTCGGCCGGCCCGACCGCCTCCCGACGGCGACGTCTCTTGAAAGTCCGTTCGCCAGCGGCGCCGGCTGCTTGCCGTCCTCGTTCGCCAGCGGCGCCGGCGGCGGCGTCACCAGCGAGGACAACGAGAGACTGGCCTCCGTGCTCAGCATGTTCAGCGGCGCTGATGAGGTCGCCGCCAACTCAACTAACGATGTTGACGACGCTGAGCTCGACGACGCTGGACGACGGCGGCTGGTTTACTCGGCGGCCAGCGAAGCCGCTGAACTCGACGAGGCCGCGATCGAGTCGGCCCGTCTGCAAACACCGCCGCCGCCGCCTCCGCCGCCGTCGACGGCAGGCGCCATCGAGGACACCGCCGGGGCGCCGCAGGGCGGTCGAAATCGTGGCCCAGTTCGTTCCGCGCCGCAACCAGTTGGCTTCGGCATCGTTGGTCGATCGTTTGAGCAGCAGCCGACACCGAGGCAGCAGCAGCCGACGCCGCCGACGACGCGGCAAAGAAGATCCCTGCTCGGCAATCAGGTGCATCAGCAGCTTCAAGATCGTCGACGAACTCCGCCGTCGATACCGCGTGGCGCCGCCAGCTTGCCGGCCGTGCTGGGTCGGGCGCTGCAGCAGCCGCAGGCGCCGGCGCTGGTTCAGCATCGCGCATCGAATTTGACACCTTCGGGCACGCCGAGGCGCGTGGTGCCAGCCATGCCGGGGACCTATCCGGCCCACCTGCTCGCCCAGAATTCGCAGCAGCCTCATCAGCAGCATCAGCAGCAGCAGCAGCAGCAGCAACGGTCGGTCAGTTTCGGCTCGACGACGCCGATCTCAACGACGCCGCCGACGCGTCAGTCGCCTCGACAATCGACCATGTCGACAAATTTTCGACCCGGCGATTCAGACATCGAGCGGATGTTCGCCTACGTGGAGACCGCCATAGCAGAGCGAAATTATGGCGCCAGGCGCTACCAGCAGCAGCAGCCGCCGCAGCCACAGCAGCGCCAGCAGTTGATCCTCGGTCAGGTGCCTAGCAACACGCCTAGAGACGGTCAGAAACCCGCAGCCGTTGACCTAGTGGTTCAGCCGACTTCGGTACCGCTGCACCTGGAGGAGCTCGTTGAGGTGGACGAGGAGACGATCGAAGCGGCTGTTGCTGATGATGCCGCTGCAGCTGACGAGAGGCTGCGAATCAGCGTGAGCCTACAGCCGGCACAGGAAGTTGCGGAGGAGCAGCAGGACTGAAACTTATCGCTTCGGACGTGTGTCAATCAATCAGCTTTCTAATTAAGCTCTGTCTACTTTCTGCCTCAGACTTTCTCTACTTTTGACTTGTTCAATTTTTCTATGGATCTTCCGTCTCTCTCTCGTCAATAATCACTCGCTCACTGCTATTGATGCTTTTTCTTTAGTTGTAACTTGATTTGCAGAGAGTCAAGTTTAGCTGTTATCGCAGGCTTAGCAGATCGTCAAACCAAATTATTGAGACTCTCTACAGATCATTATCAGTTCTCATGAGGCCTGCGTCAGGCTTTTACTTGTGAGGCTCTCTACGGACCACCACTTCTCTACGAGGCTCCTTTCGGACCACCACTTCTCCACGAGGCTCCCTACGGACCACCACTTCTCCACGAGGCTCCTTTCGGACCGTCACTTCTCCACGAGGCTCCCTACGGACCACTACTTCTCCACGAGGCTCCCTACGGACTACCACTTCTCCACGAGGCTCCCTACGGACCACCACTTCTCCACGAGGCTTCCTACGGACCACCACTTCTCCACGAGGCTCCCTACGGACCACTACTTCTCCACGAGGCTCCCTACGGACTACCACTTCTCCACGAGGCTCCCTACGAACCACCACTTCTCCGCAAGGCTCTCTGCAACCTTTAAAGGCTCTCTTTGAACGAACGTCAAATTACAATACTCTTCTTAAAGCGCCAACCCTTCCCGAGGCTCTATAAAGACCGCCTCACCCACTGAGGCTCTCTACGTAACGTCAGTTCATATAAAAATTGCTTCAGTTTGAACCGATATGCCTACTTCTCCAGTTATACATTTTTTATCAGCTCTATAGAAGTAAGTTTAGCTAATCAATTTAAATGCCAAAACACTTCACAGTTGAAAATTGGGCAACAGCTTTTATGTAACAGATTACGTGTCTCTTCACTATTGTAAAAGTACATTAATTCCAAAAAACGAGTTTTTATTTTAAAACACCGCGCTTTTCAACTTGCTGTTTGATATTAATATATTTTTCCGGATATTTTTCTCCGCTTAATTTTTACTGCACAGCCGACCATGCCTTCATTAGAGACAATTTTATGACCAATAATGATTAAAAAAATTTTACTTTTATATGTAATAACCAATAGGTTAATACTTTTTGGCCAGGTACGCCAAGGCAATTTTATTTCTCAGTTATCCAATAAAAACTTCATTGATGTTGTCAATTTCTTAGCAACGCTATACCTAAAAAGCTTAGATAACCTAATAACTAAATAAATAACTAAAATAACTAATCTTTTTACAGCTAGTAGTAGCTAGTAAAAACTATAAAAAACAAACAATTTTTTTTGCGATAGACAAGGCTGCTTGACTTACTTTTTCTATCTGTCTATCTGTCCGTCTGTCCGTCTGTCTGTCTGCCTGTCTGTCTGTCTGTCTGTCTGTCTGTCTGTCTGTCTGTCTGTCTTTCTGTCTATCTGTCAGTCTCTCTTAATGTCTCAGGAAGTGTCTGCCCATCTCCCTTGATTCTATTTGCTTATTCTAACAGTCATAGAATCGCAATTATTTCGTTTCATAAAAAAATAAACTTATACGCTATTCAGCCTACTGCCACACAGGATAAGTAGCATCCTAAGAAAATGTAAGCTATTTATAAAAACAACACTGAAGAAGCTTATGGGCAGGAAAGCCACAGTTAAGCAAAATCGCGAAAGTCCAGACTGGCGGTGAAGAGCAGCGACTCGAATCCGCTTCCGGCGAGTTCGTCGAGGCAGCGAGCGAACTCCTGACCGTCTGGACTGTCGTGCCACTGCCAGAACTGGTGCACGCCGGGCCACTGGCTCATGTACATGGACTTGCCCGGATGCGAAGCCGAGTTGAAAAACGGCTGGCCGCGGATTCGAACGGCCCGGCCAACGCCGGCGTCGTTGCCCGTTACCTTGACAACTAGCCGGCCGTCATAGCGGTCCACGGATGTTAGACACGCCTCCAGACGGGTCTTTAAAAGAAAAAAATTAGACATTAAACTGATAGTAATTCTACTTTGTACCATTTTCCTTCCTCTCGAACAGCTAGCAACCTGATCTGAGAGCTAGCAACCTGATCTGAGAGCTAGCAACCTGATCTGACAGCTAGCAACCTGATCTGACAGCTGGCAACCTGATCTGACAGATGGCAACCTAATCTGACAGGTAGCAACCTGATCTGACAGCTGGCAACCTGATCTGACAGATGGCAACCTGATCTGACAGCTAGCAACCTTATCTGACAGCTAGCAACCTGATCTGACAGCTAGAAGCCTGATCTGACATGCAGCTAGCAACCTGATCTGACAGCTAGCAACCCAGTCCAATATCCCAGCTTAGCAGCTACCATCCCCTTGTACAGCCAACATACAGTAATCTTAAATACTGAGGCGGCAGAGTCTGTGACATAATGCAACGCACCTGCACCCTGTCAATCTCCGCCTGGGCCTCTTCCTCAGCTTCTGGTGACATATCGGTGCCCTCAGGCATGGCCACAAAGCCGCGGATGTGAACAAAGTGAAAGACGCACCAACTGTTGATTAACTTTCTCGGCTCAGTTGGACTGGGGATCACGGATCTGTCTGGCGAACAAAGAGTCAAGCACCAGACGTCGAATCGGCCACCTAAAAAGTCTTTGTTTGCTAGGGGAGCCTCGTCAGAGGCAAACCGGTAAGCCTGCTCGGTGCTGGAGAACCTCAGCAGGCCCATGGACTGCACGGCATCCGGTATGTCAGATCTCACGTTGAACACCTGGGCAGCGATTGGCAAGTTCACAATCATTTCTCAATCAAAAAAGAATACAATTTAAACAAATTGATTATAAATTGGCTTCACCTTATTGGCTATACCGCAGTAGTCGCCTTTGACAACAGACAAGCGCGTTGAATTTGTTATAATGTAGTTCCTCAGCGCTCGACAGTGTGGACGCGTCAGGCGAATCAGTAAGTAGCAAGGCTGCCTCATTACGGGGTAGAGTTGCCTGCCTGTTGTGATGAGGCGGTAAATTTATCATTATTTATTTATCATATTTATTCATCAAACCTCAGATCAATCTCGGCTCGTAGTGTAACACACGTGAGATCAAGCTTAGCTTACAATTACGTAACACGTGAGATCAATCTCGGCTAATGATTACGTAACACACGTGAGATGAAGCTCGGCTCATGATTACGTAACACATGTGAGATGAAGCTCGGCTCCTGATTACGTAAAACACGTGACATGAAGCTCGGCTCATGATTACGTAACACACGTGAGATGAAGCTCGGCTCATGATTACGTAACACACGTGAGATGAAGCTCGGCTCATGATTACGTAACACACGTGAGATGAAGCTCGGCTCATGACTACGTAACACACGTGAGGTGAAGCTCGGCTCATGATTACGTAACACATGTGAGAAGAAGCTCGGCTCATGATTACGTAACACACGTGAGATGAAGCTCGGCTCATGACTACGTAACACACGTGAGATGAAGCTCGGCTCATGATTACGTAACACATGTGAGAAGAAGCTCGGCTCATGATTACGTAACACGTGTGAGATCAATGATCAAACCTCTAAATATGACATAACATGCATTCGATCAACATCGGTTTAGACGCACAGTCATTTACATTCCTAAATAACCAACCTGCTTCGGTCCGAAATTCGGTTGGTACGCTGGAATCTTTTGCTGTCCTGCTAATCCCAGCAGTTCCCCCAGCCGGTGCATGTACATTATCAGAATCCGGCACTGCGTAGATTCTGGGGCAGTTGCAGTGGCAAACCTCAGGGGGCGCGTTTGCATAGTTTACTGGGCCGAACATGATACACTAAGCTTCGCTAAGAATCCAATTATTAAAGTAGTCACTTCACTGAACTTTAATATTTTAACTTGCTAAGCTTTGCTATGCCATGGTTTATACTTGGCTTATACAAATTGAATTAATTGACATAGACAATTTACGGATTGATCGATCTGATCATGGACTTCTATATTTAGCATCTAATATAGAAGTCCATGGATCTGATTTTCTTCCGAGTGAAGCCATTGTGAATTTCAGTTGAAAGTTAGAAATCATTTTGTACTTATTCAGTAATACATAACTCTGAGATCATTTGGCGGTCAATCAAAGTACTCGGACATCAAAATTATAATAATTAAGAATTTTTTATTATTGAATAAACAAAAGTTAAACGATAGTTGAAAATTGCGTTAAAAGGCTAAGGAGTAACAGAATCAGCAAATACTTAACTAACGAAAAGGTGCAACGCATCAACTTGCGATCTGAATAAACGTTTACATTTTTAATAAACAGAATAATAATAATAATAAAAGTAAACAGAATACGAGCGTACAATATAAAGTCATTTTGAGGACTTAAATCGCGTCATTAATTCGAGTTAAACACAAAATTGTGGTAGCTAGGATATTAGTATAAGTAGTATAAGGTAGTATAATTTAGATACTATCGTAAAATAATTATACTTTCTTGAACAAAAAAATAAATTTAGCTACTTCTTCATATATTTGTTAGGAGTCATAACATATCATGACCAATTACTAAAAGGCAGTTGTGGCTAGTACGGCCAGTTACATTTAGCTGGGTTTAAGTGTCCGAATTTTTTTTTATTTATGTCACAAAACTACTGTGACGAAAATGCCCGTGAATGACCACCCTGGAGAAAATCAATCCTAAAAATTGCAACCAAGCCTAGCATTTCAAAAAATCTCTTGAACGGGCAATGATGAAAAGGTGAAAAATAGGATATTGGGACCTCCGCGTAGCCCATAAGTACTTTAAAAATAAAACCTTAGTTAGATACTCGTAAGCGCGAATTGTCTTAAATTCATGGGGAAAAAACAGAAAACTCAATTTCATTGCTCTCAAGGTGCTTTCAGCTTAAAGTACTTGTCGGTGAAGACGCGGTACATCGGCATGATTTGGTCGGGATTAGCGATTATCAGCATCTGGCAGTGCTCGTCCCCTACTGCGGACGCGCATTGCCTCACTCGGATTGTGTCGTGGTCGGAGCCCGATCGAGCCGTGTGGTCCACCTGCTTACCTAGCAACAGTTTGCACAGCAGCAACGCGTCTCCGTACTTTTGCGACTCGTCCGTGAACTCGGAGAAGTAGATTCCCGGTCCATAAAGCTCACGAACGCATTTCTCTCGGCGGAAGTTCTCCCGGAAGATGGCGTCGGCATTGGCGCTGCTCGTCCCGTGAAATGCGTACACAAATTTGCTGCACTCGTTGTCGCTGTACTTGGACACGAACTCGTTCCGCTTGGCCTCGAATTTGTCCTCCAGACTAGGATTCCGATTTACCCACACCTCCGTGATCTTGCCGAAGCGCCCGATCACTCCGTCAACTCTGTTGTACTCGGCCTGCACCCAGGCGAGGTGCGCGCTCTCCGCGCTGTCCCCTGACTTGAAGCGACTCGGCGAGATCTTCACAAAGCCAGAGCTAGAAGCCAGCTGTCTAGAAGAAATCGGCGGCAACGTCTTCAGGTCATCGTAGTGGACAATGTACTTCGGCAACGCTTGTCGGACGTCAAACACAACGTACTCGTCGAACAGGACTCCCCCAAGAGACTTGGTATCTCGAGGCGCGAACAGAGAGTCGAATACTTCCTTCTTTAGTTGTTGGTGCGACTTGTACTCGTTAGTAGCCTTGGTGACAGTCTTTGAGCGTCCGACAATCACTGAGCACAGAAGCAACATGTTCGAGCCTTTGGTGTACTTCTGCTGACTACTTTTTGACGAATCGGTTGCAAAGTAGATCCCTGCGCCGTACATTCCGCTAGTTTTAGGAAGCTTGAAGCCTTCGTTGATAATGGTCTGAACAGCGGAAGCTGTGGTACCATGGAACTTGTCTTCCACTCTAGACGGGTCAACCGCTTCTGATGCCTTGAACTCCAAGTATTGTTTTAGCAAGAAGGGATTGTAAATCTTTTCAATCTTGGTGACCCTTGCATTCCAACCGTGCTCAGGCTGCACGAACTTGGTCACTCTGTCTTGGACGTCTAAGTACTCAGAGGCGTCGTTTACTTGATCAAGAGTTGTTCGAGTCGCCTTCATTATGCTATGAAAATCTAGCACATTAAGTTCACTCTTTGCTGCTTCTCTAACTTGTTGGATAGTCCTCAATTTCGTCGCTCGAGAAACGGCATCCTTTATCATTCTGCAGACCTTGCACTTCTCGGGATTGCATGGCTTAAAGCATAGCTGACTGCAGTTGTGCCCGCAGCCTTCAAGTTTTCTGCCGCAAATTTTTGAGCACTGAACTGATTCCTCGGATTGATAGCATTTTCGTTCCATTTCGTGCCCGCAGGACTTCGTAAATTTTATCTTTACAGGACACTTAACTATACCGCAGTCGACGCCACAAATTTCTATACAGCGGTGACCACACAAAGGCAGAGTACGTTCGCACTTTTGCTGGCACTGTAGAGGCAGCTGTCTGCCGTCAGGGCGTTTCAGCAAAAAGCAGAAACGAGTAACTTTGTGACCACAGTCAGGATACTCGAAAGTCACGGTCTCCTTACAAATTGAATGGTCAAGGCTGTGCTTGGGTTGACAAGGCTGCAAGCATTTGTGCTCTCGGCAAGGCATCAAATGCCCACAGACCTGATTGCAAAACGCCGATCGCACTGGAACCTCGTCGACGCTCGTGGCTAAGAACACCGTCTCGGGATGCTGCGGACACCTCAGAGAAATCGCCGGACCCAAGCAGCTTTGCTGACGCATTTCGTCAATCAGGGGTCTCCACTCAGTTCCTTTCTTACTAGCGTGGATGCAGTCGGCGTTGCCCACGAACACCATGGCAAGTCGAGCTCGCGACTGAGCTACGCAGCGTCGGTTGCGCATCTTCAGGAAGCCGATGTCGTTGCTTGGATTGGAACGGACCAGTGACACTATCACAACATCGTTTTCGTCGCCTTGGTACAGATCGATGGTGTGCACATTTACTTGCATGGCTGCGTCGGATTCCCCTTTTGCCAGCCGAGAACTTTGCATCTGACCAGACAGAGCTTCTCTCATGATGCGCCTCACAAGGCTCGTCTGCCGCCTGTACGCACAGAGAATCGTGACTCGGTCCGGAGAGCATCCTTGATCAATTAGGAACATTGCCAGTCGAACGCACCTATTCGCTTCTTCTGTGTTGATCGCACCATGATGTCCCGGCTCCTGTGTCTCTGGCTCGCTGTGCGTCCAGAAGAACATCGATTTGGCAAGACAAGCTGGTTGCAGGTCGCGGAGAACAACAGTGAGATTGTCTCGTAGGTTGGGATAAATGTCTCTCAAAAGCCGACTAAACTCCGGTCTCATTCGATTCTGCAGCTCGAGCTGGTCAAACTCGATGCCGTTATTGATGAGCCGCTCCATCATCGACAGGTCGAGGTGGTAGTCTCTGGCCAAGGTGTAGCTTTCCGTCTGCGGCTTCAGCTGTTTGTGGTCTCCAATGAGAATGAGTTGTTCAGTGTGTGGTCCGAGACACGCAAGCAGTTGAGGCTCGCTCACCTCGGCTGCTTCTTCCAGGATCACCACCGCGGGCTTCACTGCGTCCAACAGCTCCTTGTTGATCGAGGCTCCAGTGATTGTCATTCCAATGATGCGCATTTGTGAGAAAATCTTGGAGTCTGCTTCGATGTTTACTTTCTCGAGCTCGGCTTCTATGTTTAAAATTTTCTCAACGAGTTGCTTTATATTCTCCTTTGCTTCGCTACACACCTTGTTGAGGGCCACCTGATGAAACAGCCACTGTTCTGTCGGTTCAAGCTGAGTTGGATCTCGTGAAAACAGCCGCTGGACAAAGTCAGAGTGACTTAACTGTCCGATGCTCCTGTCAACGAATAGCTCCGACTGCATGATGATTCTTGCGTCGAATCGCATCTCATTGCCTGAGCAAGGCCCTTCGTCATGAGGACCCATGGCCAGCTGCTCCTCTCGCTCCCGGATCTCCTCATCGTTATCTTCTTCGTCTTTGACTTTTTGTCCATCGTTGTGTTGCTTTAGTTTGATTTTGTGCTCCTGAGGCTTGTTTGATGCCAGTCCGTACCTTAAATTAGACAGGCAGTTATCAACGCATGCAGCGAATACACTGTAAGTTTCCACTGAGCTTCTGACTTCTTTGTAGAGTTCGTCCGGAGAAACTGATGTGAGGAATGTATGCACAGAATTGTACGCCGCATCGGTAAAATTTCCGATACTCAGCCCGCCGTGCAAAATCCTGTACAGCTGTCTGTAGTCACAGCCAGTTAGAATTGCAGCAGCAGGAATCTCAAACATCTTGTCCACGTGCTCAAGACAGCTCTGCAGTTTGCTCCAAGTATCCCATAGCTCATCAAGCAAGCCATATACTGGTCTAAACACCTTGGTTTTGTTTCTGAGCTCGCGCAAGCTGACTTCGTCCAATCGATGGTCCTGCGACCGACCTCCGACTCGAACCATGCAGTTTCCATATTCCGGAAGTAGTTTGGTCAAAAACTCGTCCAGAGCGTGATTCTTGTAGCACAACACCAGCAGCGGCTTCCCTTTGAGAGTGTCCAGTTCAAGTAGTTGCTTTGCAATGAGAACACCCAACAGGGTCTTGCCCGTTCCAGGTGGTCCCTGACAGACGTACACCTTTCGATGTAGTGCGTTGGTAAACGCCTGTTCTTGGCAGTGGTCAAGATTGAGACCATGCGTGATGAACGGTAGCTGCTTCCGAGTTGAGCTCTCCCCATCGACTCCTGGCTGCTTGCTGGCGTAATACCTGGTAACAAAGTCCGGTTCAGAGCACGCAGACTCAACCTTTGCAGATGCAAGAACATCGGCAAATGGCAAACTGTCGGCTGTGAGACTCTGCAGACTCGCCAGTACCGGCTGGAATGCGCGGAACATGGTGGGTGACTCCAGCATCACCATCCCTGATGAGGCGGTTGTCGAGTTCAGAAGCATGTCGACGAGGGCCTCTCCAACTGAAACTCCGGATCCGTCGGGTCTACACGGCTGTATCCAGACCAGTCGATTATTTGCTGTGAGCTCCTCCTGTCGTTTCTCTACCACGGTGGCCCAGAAGTGTTGGGAGAACTTTTCATCGAGAGACAAACAGAGTAGGTTTCCCTGCATGAGACGAGACGACTTGGACCAGTTGGAGGGACCCTTGTCACCAGATGGAAGGTCGAAGGTGACTCCAATGCGAAGCGTAGCACCTCTGGTGGCCACTTTAACGGCGACTACTTTTGCGTTGAGATACAGTCGAAGACCGACGTCCTTGGCGGGCCTACCGGACTTGACCTGCTGCATGCACTCGTGGAAATTGTCGAAGCAGTCGGCGCGGAGGAGTCTGCATTGGTAGGTCATTGGTAGGCCATTGGTAGGTCATTGGTAGGTCATTGGTAGGTCAATGTTTTTAGATACAATCAAAACAATATTTTGTTTGGAGTTTTGCATTGTTTTCAAGATAATAAAAAATTGGCTACTTTTTAGGAAAACGATGTAAATAGAAAAAGTACAAAGTAAGTACATAATATTTAACTCACTGAAGCATGCTGTCAATGTAATCTTCAGTCGAGTTGTAGGCTCCAGTCTCCAGAGCCGGTCTTAGACCAGTCAGCCAAGCTTCGCTTGATGAAGATGTCTCAGCGCTCAGCTCCGCGTGGCTCGGTAAAATGCCGCTTACAGTTTTATTGCTAGCCAGCTGACTGCGCTGCACCTCAACGATAATGTTCAACATTTCTAGAAGCAGCAGGCGGCATCGACTCTCGCAACGCGGATTCGCAAAGTCGGTTGCGATAGCCAGCTCTCGAGCCATCGGGAGCAGCGCCCGATCCATCAAGGATGCGTCTCTGGTGCACATGAGTCTGGCCAACTCGCAGAATAGCTTGTGAGCAGCTTCAGCTAATAGGAATGATGGTGAGAAGGGCACTGCATTAGGTACCGTTTGTTTACGCTTTGATTCAGCATAATTTTTGTTCAGGTTGAGATGCAATTACTTACTATTTCATGCATAAAATATTATATTTGTGGGGGAGAGGATTTTCATTATCAGTAGATTGGAGCTTTGAAGGCGAACCATTTTTAATTGTTAGGTCAAAGCAATCAGTAGGTAAATAGACATTGTACAACCTACCTTTACACTCGTCTTGCGTCTCACTTTTCAACTGGTTTGCCAATTGGTTCTTGGTATGCGTTTGTTCAACACTGGGCGTGTCTTCAGGCCCCAAAGTCGGTTCTGACTGGTCTGCTTGTGAGATTTCTGCAGCGCTCGCTGTTTGGGCTGCTTGAATCTCCTCACTTAGAGTTCTGGTGCCCGTCTTACCGATAGATTTAGCGTCATGCGTGTAAACTTTTTCGTTGATTGCTGTCCCACACAGCGCCTCGGTAATTAGCGGTCTCATGAGACGGCCCAGACGCACTGGCTGCATCAGCAGGTTCAGAAACCAGTCGTAGGCCGAGTCCCAGGCGCACCGATGAAACCGACGACAGCGACGGCGCATGGCGAGGAGAAATCGACCAATAGCGGTGCTTAGTGCGGCGCTGTAGTTGATTTCACTAGCAAAGTCAACGTTGAGCAGTCGGCCCCATACGATCTCTAGATTGCCGAGGTCTCTGACGCTAGCGCTGCAGCCGGCGTCTTCCAGATGACAACGCATCTTCTCAAGCAATGCAAGCCACTCGTCAGGTCTGCGCCTTGACAACTGCCAGAGATGGATTTTCTCAATCCGGTACGAGATCCAATTGTCAATATCATCCGCCGATTCATCACTGTCCTCAACATTATTCCTAACGAGGCTGACCTTCAGAAGATCTTGCACTTTTGGCTCGATTAGCCCGTAACCTACCTCAGGCTCAGCGACTAGATCTTTTCGAGATACTTTGACACTGACGCTCGTGTGCGGGGGATCTACGATGGTTATCTCACCGGAGCCTTCAGACGTCCAGGCTGTTAGATTTGCCATAGCATTGGTGATAGCGACTGGCGGCCTCCGACTGGTGAGCTCGAGACCACCACGTCGACCCATGGGTGGGCCGAATTTTTTACGTTTACGATCTGGCTGTGAAGTCTGCAACGATTTTGCGGACGATAGCGAGCTTGCACCCTTCCTTGAACTTGGCTGGTTCCGTTGAAGACGCTTTGACGAATCGCTCAGGCGAGTTCGCATGCGAGCTGCTAGAGAGCTCGTTGGCAATGGCGCCCGCTTTGATTGACTTGAGCGCTGCCGCGATTTCAAGCCCGACGAAGAAGACGCTGAGTACTGCGCCGAGTCTGGTATTTTGGTAGAAGTATCTCGCGGCGATCTTGGTGGCGATTCGTGCCTCCTGCAGCTGAGACGTTTAAACACTGAGGATGATGAACTGCCGCCATGGGTGCTGTGCTCGAAGGGAGCATGTTGAGTCCTGCGAACTCGCTTGCTGAGTGGCTCCAGTTCTTTCTACAATTTGGTATTTTAGAAATTAAGCCAGATTAGTATTTTGAAACCTGATTGCCTGGGCTGCGTACCCTCGTAGAAGGCTCGTATTACTTATTTGCTTGACTGGTATGCATATTAATTTAAAATTTTCTATGCAAAAGAAAAAAAGAAAATAACTATGGACGTATGGAGAATGACTCCAACAAGGAAAGACGCTCACTCACCGCTGACAGCTGGCTACTGATATTCAATGCTTTCTTACGTTTGACCATTCTGTCTGTGCAGCGTCTGATGTAAATCAAAAGCGTTTTCGCTTTGATATAACATGTCCGTTATATAGGCTGGTTATATAGGAGACAATATTCCGCTTAACCATATTAAAATGATATTTTTCGTGGGAAACCCATACGACTGCAATAGAATGTACAGCTAGCTCGAGTGTAGACGCTATGTGGCAATGTACATTTCAAGCCTCTCGCTTATCGATAACAATAGACTGCATTGGTAAAGATTTCCAAGAAATTTACTTAACAAGTCTGTCTCTGTCTAGAATGTAGATAGAGAGCGCCTGTGGATAACAAATATATTATTAGTGTTATACAGCCAGCTATACAGTTTTGGGTTGGAATACGGTTCTGGATAGGATAGGTTATGGATAGAGCGTGTGTGCACTGTGCACTTTCTTTTTAGCGAATTTTTTCTAATAATTTAAGCACAATTCACTTGTAGGTGACGCTATTGATTTATACAGTAAAATTTTAATTACGAAGAAAGAGAAAAGTACATTTTTATCAACCCTCCACACACCGTATATTGTGAAGACTCTATCCGAGTGTCAAAAATAAATTCTAAAAAAGATCAGATAGAAAATTTGCACTTTTAACTGAGCTAGTCTTATCACATAGCGAACAGTTTAGTGCTGTTGCACTGCAGTACAAATCAGCTATAGCAGCTCAAGTCTAGTTATGCATGCGTAGAAATCTTTTGAGAGCCCCTATTTTAGAATTTTGTGATTGAGAATTTTCAAAAACTAACTCATTGAGAAACCGTATTAACCGTATTAAATAAGCAATAACCCATACCAGAACATAAGATTAGAAAAGTCCCTCAAGTTACAAAAATTTTACTAAGCGTCTACATCCCAAAGACACGCCAGCACTTGAGTGCTACCTGAGAATAGTACATGTATGTACCTTGACCCTGTAATTTGTGGATTAGAGGGATCCACCAGATAGGGTCGCTTCACAAGCCAGAAATTTCACAACCTATAAAAGCAAACCTTTTCACTAGCTAGAAATTTCTAGCAAGTAAAATTTCTAGCTAGTGAAAGCACCCCCTTGAAATTTCACTTCGTCGAATAGTAGGGTACGCTTTCACTTTCAAATTTCACACAAATTGAAAGTGGCTGAAACTTTTGACTTTCGAGAAAGTGAATGTGCCATTCACAACTTTTCGACGAAGTGAAATTTCTAGAATCGAATGTTCGGGAAGTAAATAATAAGTACATGTTAAACTTAAGCGTCTGAAGGGAGTTCAGAAATTTCTAGTGGTGAGAGAGACAAATGGAACAGGCCGTGGAGTGGGGCTGTACGGTAGCTATTTTTAGAAACGTGTACACCAACAGTTGATCGTACATTACGTAAGAGTTTCTCATATTCTAAATGTATGGCGGGAGAAAGACTGGATGTTCTCTCTGAAATTTAACTGCAAATTCCTGTGAGAAAAAATATTGACTCACCTGTCTAACTCGATAAAGCTCCAGAATTTGTTGTTTTAGCATGGCTGCATCTCTTGGTGAGGATCTGAATAGAGGCTTCATGAGCCGGCTAAGGCAGTCTGGCTGGATGAGCCGGTTGAGTAACCAATCGTAGGCCGACTCCCAACCATGCAAAGGGTGCCATCGGTGGCGGTCTTTCAATGCCAACAGAAATTTACAAAGCGCGCAGCTGAGTGGGGCATCAAAATGGATGCTAAGCAGCTCAGCCCAGACAATTTCCAGATTTCCAAGATCCCCAATGCTTGAACTGCAGCCGGTGGCATTCAGGCGTGGAGTTAAGGCATCAATGAACTTTAGCCACTCGTCTTGAGTGCGTTCCTGCAGCTGGAAAAGTTGCAACTTCTTGATCGCGTATCTCTGGTTTGCTTCGATGGCTTCACCTTCGTTTTCTTTGTTTGATAGTCTGACTTTCAAAATATCTTTTGCCTTTGGCTCAAGCAATCCATATCCAACACTTGAAGCAGAAAGATGTTCCTTACGAGTAACTGAAATAGTAAAAACTGTAGCATCACTTGGCAACTGTACGGCGATTAGGCCTTCGGAACCGCTAAATCTTGCTAATATAGCGTTTTGAAAATCATTTTCCTCAGCGCTCCAACCGGCATCGCACGGAGGTCGTCCGACACGTTCACGAAGATGCGAAGCAGCACGTTCAGTAGGCGGCCCGAGGCGTTCAGCCAAGCTCCGTGATGCCGCACCACTGTCTACGGGTCCAATTACGCTTCCAGATATTTTAGTTCCGTCCCTTCGAGACCGTTTAGTCGGCGGCTAAATTCAAGGGAGAATGTTGAAGTGAAATTTGAAGTACAAAATCTGTTTGACGTCATTTTTTGTAAACAAAGTACGGAGTCGGAGAGATGTTTTCTAGGGACGGAGTGATGTTTTCCAGGGACGGAGAGATGTTTTCTAGGGACGGAGAAATGTTGTCTAGGGACGGAGAGATGTTTTCTAGGGACGGAGTGATGTTTTCTAGGGACGGAGAGATGTTTTCTAGGGACGTAGAGATGTTTTCTAGGGACGGAGTGATGTTTTCTAGGAAGAGAGTAATGTTTTCTAGGGATGGAGTGATGTTTTCTAGGGACGGAGAGATGTTTTCTAGGTTAGTAGAGATGTTTTCTCGGGACAGAGAGATGTTTTCTAGGGGCGGAGAGATGTTTTCTAGGGGCGGAGAGATGTTTTCTAGGGACAGAGAGATGTTTTCTAGGGGCGGAGAGATGTTTTCTAGGGACAGAGAGATGTTTTATAGGGACGGAGTGATGTTTTCTAGGGACGGAGTGATGTTTTCTAGGGACGGAGAGATGTTTTCTAGGGACGGAGAGATGTTTTCTAGGGACGGAGTGAGGTTTTCTAGGGAGAGAGTAATGTTTTCTAGGGATGGAGTGATGTTTTCTAGGGACGGAGAGATGTTTTCTAGGTTAGTAGAGATGTTTTCTCGGGACAGAGAGATGTTTTCTAGGGGCGGAGAGATGTTTTCTAGGGGCGGAGAGATGTTTTCTAGGGACAGAGAGATGTTTTCTAGGGGCGGAGAGATGTTTTCTAGGGACAGAGAGATGTTTTATAGGGACGGAGTGATGTTTTCTAGGGACGGAGTGATGTTTTCTAGGGACGGAGAGATGTTTTCTAGGGACGGAGAGATGTTTTCTAGGGACGGAGTGAGGTTTTCTAGGGAGAGAGTAATGTTTTCTAGGGATGGAGTGATGTTTTCTAGGGACGGAGAGATATTTTCTAGGGACAGAGAGATGTTTTCTAGGGGCGGAGAGATGTTTTCTAGGGACAGAGAGATGTTTTCTAGGGACGGAGATATGTTTTCTAGGGACGGAGAGATGTTTTCCAGGGACGGAGAGATATTTTCCAGGGACGGAGAGATGTTTTCTAGGGACGGAGATATGTTTTCTATGGACAGAGAGATGTTTTCTAGGGACGGAGAGTGTAGGAGTTAGAATTCCTACATAGTTTGTCATTAATTTGCTATTTTCCATACTGTAGCAGTCACGCAGTGAGCGTATGCTCGAGCGCTTGGAATTTTACCTAACTAAAGTATTCTTGCTGTAGCCACGCAAAAGACGCGTGCAGATATGCCCGCTCATTTAAGCCTAGTACTTTGACTATCTCTCCCCCATGGCCAGCAACCCTCCTGCACAAAGTAATAAAATACACGCGAGAAAGGAGTCAAAGACTCACTGCTTTTCGGGCCCATAATGTGACCTAAACAGAAAGTCTCTCTGTCGTTCGTTCGTTCTTTCGCTGGTGTGATGGCAGAAGATAACAGGTTAAAAGACCAAGAAAACACCTGTTATATTGGTTCCCTGATATATATTGTTTTCTAGGGACAGAGAGATGTTTTCTAGGGGCGGAGAGATGTTTTCTAGGGGCGGAGAGATGTTTTCTAGGGACAGAGAGATGTTTTCTAGGGGCGGAGAGATGTTTTCTAGGGACAGAGAGATGTTTTCTAGGGGCGGAGAGATGTTTTCTAGGGACAGAGAGATGTTTTATAGGGACGGAGTGATGTTTTCTAGGGGCGGAGAGATGTTTTCTAGGGGCGGAGAGATGTTTTCTAGGGGCGGAGAGATGTTTTCTAGGGGCGGAGAGATGGTCTACTGATCTAGGGATGGTATACTCGTACTTGGAAGCATACATTAACTAATTGTGTTTCTTTGATTTCCATTAATGCAGGATCAGTTGATAACATTAGATAATGTTTCTATGTGAAGTACGTGTACGACTCACTGCCTCAAGAGAAGACTCCATTTTCCTGCCTGCAGGAGGCGCTCTGCTTGTGAGCCACTTTTTTTTTACCAAGTCGAGGAGAGTTGCCAAGACGAATATTGCTTGGTTAGATTATTTTACTTCTTTGAATTTTATGAATATAAATGAGTGTGCACAGCGAAATAAGTCTCTCCCTTTTACTCGAAATTTTTTTGGGAACATCACTCATTGGCTTACAATGTACGTTGAAACTAATGCACGAATTCAGATGGTATTTTTTTTCAACTGTCCAAAAGTAGAGCAGAATATTTCCTGGAAATAATCGTCCTATGCACTTGCTGCTGTTTGTAGAGCTAGGAGATTTTAATCAACAGTGAAAAAACATCATTAGGCTACTGTGAGTAGGATAAAGTAAATCAGCAATAAACAATAATGCTCTTCCCCACTATAATTAGTTATTATCATCTTTGAATGGTCCTATCCGGTTTAAATGTATATTTTTGCCATATATATATTTCTTTTCTTATTTATTTCTTCGCAAGTAACTCATTGGATTTCATGCCGGTCACCACATGTAGGTGTAAATGGATCCAAGAGGTATGTCGCCCACTCCTAAACGTTGCGCAGTGCTTCCGTCTACATTCCCCAACAAAGTTAGCAATCGAGGGCAGTGAGTGAAGGACGCTGAACATGGAATTGCGTTTACGATCGAACTAGGAAAATTGGGATCCTAGAATGGGATGGCTGCAAGTTGTTCAGCAGGTCAGGCAAGCTGGAGCCCCGATGTGCACTGCGGCCTCCACACTGTCTTCCCTCTCGCTTCCCTCTCCCCTTCTCCCTCGCCCCCGAGCCCGTGGATTCATTCCCCTGTGCTAGAAATTCACCGATTTCCGTTCCCATAGAAAATAAAGCGAATTGCCTTTTGGCCGGAAAAAAACTGAAAAAGTCAAAGTTGCCCAGTCTAAGAGGATGCCAGATTTTCCGTGTCCCTGAGCCGCAAGATGGGCAACTGTATCGGCGCTCGCGACGAGATCCAACTGCTCCAACGTCGGCGCGAACGAAAGAAATCGGCGACGGCAGCCAGATGCAGCTACCGCGAGCGCATGACCATTCCTGACGAAGTTCTGGCGGCTAGATTTCGTCACGCCCTCGTGTCTGGCTGTCTTCATCACCATCACCATCGTCATCATCACCATCAGCATCATCACCAACAGCACAGCAGCCGGCATGCTCAACTGAACGACCTAGCTGATCAGCCTCATCCGAAACCCGGCTCCGCCAGCCAAGAAGCCGTGCTATTTCGACTGGAAAGCTTCGATCAGGATGACAAAGACATCAGCCAGGACTCCTGCTGCCGCAGTCCGACTGAAGCTGGGCTATGGCACCTAATTGACAGCCTGCCAGAGACTTTTGTTGATAGCGGTAGAGGAGCTGCCACGACGGCTCCTAAGGCAGCGCCGACAACTAAACCAGCAGCGCGAAGGCGTTCAGCAGCTCCTGGTGCCCCTGGGAAAGCTTCACCACTAATGAAATCTGCGGCAGCGGCTGCAGCGTCGGCAACTGCCAACAAAGAACCGCTGCCGCTTCAAGGAAAGAATCAGGCGGAGCTGAATGCCCTGCTTCAGCTGGGTTATCTAAAGGTTTGCAGCTCCTTGTTTTGAACCAATTAGGTGACTAGATCAAGTGACTAGATCAGGTGAGTAGATCAGGTAAATAGATCAAGAGACTAGATCGGATGACTAGATCAGGAGACTAGATACGGAGACTAGATCAGGTGACTAGATCAGAAGACTAGATACGAAGACTAGATCAGGTAACTAGATCAGGAGACTAGATACGGAGACTAGATCAGGTGACTAGATCAGGTGACTAGATCAGGTGACTAGATCAGGAGACTAGATACGGAGACTAGATCAGGTGACTAGATCAGGTGACTAGATCAGGAGACTAGATACGGAGACTAGATCAGGTGACTAGATCAGGTGACTAGATCAGGTAACTAGATCAGGAGACTAGATACGGAGACTAGATCAGGTGACTAGATCAGGTGACTAGATCAGGTGACTAGATCAGGTGACTAGATCAGGTGACTAGATCAGGTGACTAGATCAGGAGACTAGATACGGAGACTAGATCAGGAGACTAGATACGGAGACTAGATCAGGTGACTAGATCAGGTGACTAGATCAGGAGACTAGATACGGAGACTAGATCAGGTGACTAGATCAGGTGACTAGATCAGGTAACTAGATCAGGAGACTAGATACGGAGACTAGATCAGGTGACTAGATCAGGTGACTACATCAGGTGACTAGATCAGGTGACTAGATCAGGTGACTAGATCAGGTGACTAGATCAGGAGACTAGATACGGAGACTAGATCAGGTGACTAGATCAGGTGACTAGATCAGGTGACTAGATCAGGTGACTAGATCAGGTGACTAGATCAGGTGACTAGATCAGGAGACTAGATACGGAGACTAGATCAGGTGACTAGATCAGAAGACTAGATACGAAGACTAGATCAGGTGACTGGATCAGGAGACTAGATACGGAGACTAGATCAGGTAACTGGATCAGATGACTAGATCAGGAGAATAGATCAGGAGACTAGGTTAGGTAAATAGATCAGGTGACTAGATCAGATGACCAGATCAGGTGGCAAATCAGGTAACTTTATCACGTGATTGGATTAGCTTAAGGAATAAGCTCCAGCAGGACCAAAAATATAGAATTTAAATGTTTTGCTTAAAAGTACAGGTGGACTTTAAAAACCTCGGCGGCATGGAACGCCTGATGGACGCCGGCTACACTGACGAGATGCTGGCGGCCCAGGCTCTGCGCGATGCCCGGCTCAAGGAGGAGGCCGAGGAGGCGTCCAGGCGAGCCGATCTGGCTGTCAGGGAAGCGGCAGGCGTCGCTGCTGCTGCAGATGCTGCCACAGCCGCCGCAGCCGCCGCCGCCGCCGCCGCCGCTGCCACTGCAGCGGGAAGCGGCGCCGAAATTGCTGACGAATCGGTAGCGCCAGTGGAACAACCAGTAGACGTCGCTGAAAGTTCCAACGATGACCTTCTAGTCTTGGAGGCCACTGGCTCCGCGGAGCCTGCTGAAGCAATGGCAGATGCTGAGTGAGCTATTGAATGCATCGCGCGTGTTGCGTTTGATAATTTCCTGCCTTGAAGTACAACTTAATTATTTAACATTCCAAACGTTAAACCCGCAGTCAAGTGGCAGCGGATAGCGACCAAGCTCAAGCAGAATCAGCAGCTCAACAGCAGCAGCAGCAGCAACTAGAATTGGAGCAGTTGCAGCAACAGCAGCAACAACTGGAGCTGGAACGGCTGCTTCTAGAAGAGCAACGCGATCAGCAAATGCAGCTGGAAGCCGATGCGGCCGTTGAAGAGGCGGTCGGGATCGATGAAGCGGCAGAGTTTCAGGATGAAATTGAGGCTGAAGAAGATGTCAATGAGACGGAGGATGAAGACGGAGACCAAGAGATCGAGCTCGAAGAAGAAGAAGGAGGCGAAGAAATTTCGGATTTCGAGGATGAGGAGGACGATGCGGAAGTTGAGGACGCCGTTGGCGACGAAGAAGGCGCAGATGAAGAGGATGCTGACAATGAGGCAGACGAGCCTGAGCCCGAACCTGAAGCTGAAGCTGAAGAAGAACCAGAAGAGCCGGAAGAGCCAGTCGATGATGCCAGAGACGATGAAGGTGGAGGTGACGATTGACAGCTGCTGAATGCCCAAGCCCGATCTTTCGGTACTGCATGAAAATGTCGGACAAGAACATCTTCTTGATATCGGACCACATAATGGTAAAAAATTATCAGCTAATTCTTATTGGTTGTTTCCAATCGAATGCTTTTAATCTATAATTATTAATCAACAAAAACGCAATACCCATACGTTGCTTGATATTTACTCAAAGTATTCGGTGGAGACTCAAGATAGGCTCCAGTTTTTTTATTTTACCATCTCGTGTGTGTACTATCTCGTAGTGAATCTTTCCCTCTGTACACGGATACCCACCCCACTCCGTGGTTTGCTTTCTACCCCTCCAGGACGTCTTAAGTAGACTCATAAAATACGAGGGTTGTTCGGAAAGTTCGCGGACAAACTCACCTGTCTTGAATGAAAGGCGTGGCTTTCTTAATACTTTATACCACAGACAAGTGTCATGTACCACAAGTCATAAAGCTATACCGGTCGAAATATCTTATCACATTTTCTTTCAGCAGTCTATCGAATCACCCACTGATTTTTTCACTATGCAAAATAACGAGGAGGCCAAGCGCAGTATTATTTGGTTTTTGTGGAAGCAAGGGAAGCGCCAGGTCGACATAGTCCGTGAGTTGCATACCACTTATGGGGAAGATGCACCTTCGAAGACAATGGTCAGCAAGTGGGTCCAGTGCTTTGAAGCAGGCTGGGAGACTGTCGAAGATCTGCCCCGCAGTGGAAGGCCAGCCACCTCGGTCAACAATTTCAACACCGAGCGCGTGCGTCGAGCACTGGATGTTGACCGATGCGTCACGGTACGCAAACTGGCAGACATTGTGGGTCTCCCTCCTACAGCAGTTCACACCATCCTCACAGCTGAGCTTGGAATGTCGCGAGTTGTCGCTCGATGGGTCCCGAAACTTTTGACTGATGCTCAGCGGCGCGAACGGGTCCAAGCTTGTCAGCAGCTCCTGCAGGCCTATCGCAACGACCCGAGTATCTTGGACCGGATTGTGACAGGGGATGAGTCGTGGTTCCACTACAGCGAGCCAGAGTCTAAGAGGCAGAGCAGTGTGTGGAAGGCAGCTGGCGAACCCACCCCCGTGAAGGCCCTGACTGCACCGTCGGCTGGTAAGCGGATGGCCACTGTCTTCTGGGGCAAGGAGGGCATTCTGCTAATTGATTGGCTTCCACGTGGAGCTACGATCACCAGCGCCTATTACATCCAAGTGCTGGAGAAACTGCGCGAAACAATCAAGAGGGAGCGGCATGGCAAGCTGACCAGGGGTGTACTGCTGCAGCAGGACAACGCGCGGCCTCACACCAGCCAGGCAACAATGGCTGCCATTTCGGACCTGGGATTTGAGCTCCTGCCGCACCCACCCTATTCGCCAGACCTTGCTCCTAGCGACTTCTGGCTGTTTGGTCAGATGAAAGAAAAACTTCGAGGCCACCAGTACAGTAGCGTACAGGCCATGGCATTTGCCATCAGCCAGTGGGTCCGGAGTACCCCCAAGGAATTCTTCACTGCTGGAATTGAAAAGTTGCCAGAGCGATGGCACAAGCGTGTCTGCCTCAGGGGCGGATACATTGAGAAGTTGGATGACTAAAGTTATGGCAATTGTTCATTGTTTATTAGTTATTCAAGTTTGTCCGCGAACTTTCCGAACAACCCTCGTACGTCCTTCCTTGCTACTCCTATGTACACTCGCACCCACCTCACGCCGGGTTCCTTCTCACCGCTATGTACATTGTCACTGCCGTTGTAAAGCTATGTTTTTAACCTTTCTTTTAATCGTTTATAAATCGGACACGCTCAATCACAAATGCTGTTATCGAACGAACACTGCCATGCAAAGATTAACTGAAATATTCCGGATTAAATTCAAAAAAATTGTTTGAAATTAAACATGAATTAAAACAGATCTCTTCTCATAAGAAAAATATCTTTGATTTGCCTAATGTCTGGTTTTTTAGACCAGATTTTCATTTTAATTGTACGATATAAAATGTAACAGCGGAAAATTTCAAAACGTAAAATATCAAAGTACGAGCGTATAGGGTAAGTACTTATCTTCAGTTATAAAATACCTTTCTATGATCTTAAGCATCTGCTTAATTATAGGAGTATTTGCAGGAAAAAACACAAACAGCTAGATTTAAAACTTAGATTAAAATTGTTCCATTTCAAAGGATTTCAGGTGCGATAGAGCACCCCGGAGATGTTCTCCGGGAAGGACTCGATGGGCACCCCGGGCATTCCGGGCTCCTCCTGCCTGGCCACCGTCATAATGCCAGCCCGGTTCTCCAGCACGTTGGCCGACGATTTTCTCAACGGTTTCGGCACGAAATCGTCTTTGTAAACAGATTTGCCAATGAACGGGGCGCCAGAAGCGAATGCCACGGTCTGTGGCTTGAACATCGGGGCTGGTTGAGCCCCAACAAATGGCACAAACACCTTGCTGTAGGAGGTGTCCATTGACATCTTCTCAGTGGGCGGCTTGTAGCCAGGCGGTATGATCGTGCGAGCGGCGACCTTGGATTGTGAGGTGGCGGGTGTTCTGTGCTTGATGATTGTGTTTGGCTTGGATTGTGAGGTGGTGGGTGTTCTTTGCTTGATGATTGTGTTTGGCTTGGATTGTGAGGTGGCGGGTGTTCTGTACTTGATGATTGTGTTTGGCTTGGATTGTGAGGTGGTGGGTGCTCTGTGCTTGATGATTGTGTTTGGCTTGGATGGTGAGGTGGCGGGTGTTCTGTACTTGATGATTGTGTTTGGCTTGGATTGTGAGGTGGTGGGTGTTTTGTGCTTGATGATTGTGTTTGGCTTGGATTGTGAGGTGGTGGGTGTTCTGTACTTGATGATTGTGTTTGGCTTGGATTGTGAGGTGGTGGGTGCTCTGTACTTGATGATTGTGTTTGGCTTGGATTGTGAGGTGGTGGGTGTTCTGTACTTGATGATTGTGTTTGGCTTGGATTGTGAGGTGGTGGGTGTTCTGTACTTGATGATTGTGTTTGGCTTGGATTGTGAGGTGGTGGGTGCTCTGTGCTTGATGATTGTGTTTGGCTTGGATGGTGAGGTGGCGGGTGTTTTGTACTTGATGATTGTGTTTGGCTTGGATTGTCCGGTGATAGGCGTTTTATTGTGTTTGGTTGTGGGTGTTAGGTTTTTTGCCGTGGGAGAGGTGCTAACTGCGTAGATGCTTTATTAGTTTTCACTGGAGTGGAGGGGTTGCGGAGGTAAGTATTCAGACTAACCTGAGGATCCAAAAAATTGCCACCATAGTCTGTTGTCCCGTCCAAACAACGCAGCTTAGGATCTGCAGATTGGTACTGCTGCGGCCGGGCTGTGTTGGAAGCCTGCTGAAGCTTAGCCAGAGTGTCAGTCATGCTCGGATTGGTCTCGTGCCGCGGATAGTCCAGCTTGTACACACTGCTGGCTTGGAACGGCTCCTGAGACAAGCTGGCGTCCGTTTTAGGCTTGAAGTTTTCTGGTACTTCTGCACAGAAAATTTGCCGGGAAAAGGATTGAGGAAATAAGTAATAAAAATGAATTGTGGGATAACTAAAAGGCTTAAAGAAAGGTACACGTACTTCAGTATTAAACAAATGTTTTCCTACAATGAGGAATCTGTGGCCCTGGATGTAGGAGAGGAAGCTGTGGCCCTGGATGTAGGAGAGGAAGCTGTGGCCCTGGATGTAGGAGAGTTAGCTGTGGTCTTGGATGTAGGAGAGGAAGCTGTAGCCCTGGATGTAGGAGAGTTAGCTGTGGTCTTGGATGTAGGAGAGGAAGCTGTGGCCCTGGATGTAGGAGAGGAAGCTGTGGCCCTGGATGTAGGAGAGTTAGCTGTGGTCTTGGATGTAGGAGAGGAAGCTGTGGTCTTGGATGTAGGAGAGGAAGCTGTGGTCTTGGATGTAGGAGAGGAAGCTGTGGTCTTGGATGTAAAGCTGTGGTTTTGGATGTAGGAGAGTTAGCTGTGGTCTTGGATGTAGGAGAGGAAGCTGTGGTCTTGGATGTAGGAGAGGAAGCTGTGGTCTTGGATGTAGGAGAGGAAGCTGTGGTCTTGGATGTAAAGCTGTGGTCTTGGATGTAGGAGAGTTAGCTGTGGTCTTGGATGTAGGAGAGGAAGCTGTGGTCTTGGATGTAGGAGAGGAAGCTGTGGCCCTGGATGTAGGAGAGGAAGCTGTGGCCCTGGATGTAGGAGAGGAAGCTGTGGTCCTTGATGTAGGAGAGGAAGCTGTGGCCCTGGATGTTGGAGAGGAAGCTGTGGCCCTGGATGTAGGAGAGGAAGCTGTGGCCCTGGATGTAGGAAAGGAAGCTGTGGTGCTGAATGTTGATGAGGAAACTGTAATGCTGGGTGCAGGAGAGGAAGCTGTGGTCCTTGATGTAAGAGAGGAAGCTGTGGTCCTTGATGTAGGAGAGGAAGCTGTGGTCTTGGATGTAAAGCTGTGGTTTTGGATGTAGGAGAGTTAGCTGTGGTCTTGGATGTAGGAGAGGAAGCTGTGGTCTTGGATGTAGGAGAGGAAGCTGTGGTCTTGGATGTAGGAGAGGAAGCTGTGGTCTTGGATGTAAAGCTGTGGTCTTGGATGTAGGAGAGTTAGCTGTGGTCTTGGATGTAGGAGAGGAAGCTGTGGTCTTGGATGTAGGAGAGGAAGCTGTGGCCCTGGATGTAGGAGAGGAAGCTGTGGCCCTGGATGTAGGAGAGGAAGCTGTGGTCCTTGATGTAGGAGAGGAAGCTGTGGCCCTGGATGTTGGAGAGGAAGCTGTGGCCCTGGATGTAGGAGAGGAAGCTGTGGCCCTGGATGTAGGAAAGGAAGCTGTGGTGCTGAATGTTGATGAGGAAACTGTAATGCTGGGTGCAGGAGAGGAAGCTGTGGTCCTTGATGTAAGAGAGGAAGCTGTGGTCCTTGATGTAGGAGAGGAAGCTGTGGTCCTTGATGTAAGAGAGGAAGCTGTGGTCCTTGATGTAGGAGAGGAAGCTGTGGTCCTTGATGTAGGAGAGGAAGCTGTGGTCCTTGATTTAGGAGAGGAAGCTGTCGTGCTGAATGTTGATGATGAAACTGTAATGCTGAATGTTTGGTGAGCAAGCCGACTCACCTCTCTCCTTAGCCACAAACTCCTGGCTGTAGATGCTTCTATTGTTGAAAGCCTCGCTAGACAAAGTCAGCTGACCGCGGCGAACTCGCACCCGACGCCGCGGCTGCTGCTCGCCCTGATAGGCGGCTCTCTGCTCGCTGGTGGACGCGAACGGCAGGTTGCTGACGTAGGCGCTGACCTTTGGCCGCAGGTCGGGCATTTTCGGCAGACTATGCCTGACGTAATCCTGCCTGAAGATGGAGCTCATCGGAGGCTGAAATTCCGACAGTTGCTCGCCTCCTTCTGGCAGCCAAACTGGTCGAACTTGCGAGCGGCTAATCGTGGGCAGCTTCACCGATTGCATTTCGAAGCTTTCGCTCAAGAAGCCTTTAGAGATACCAAATTTTTTTTAGTGGCACGTTCGAGAGACTTTTGAAATCTTTCAAAAACTTATAGCTTGAGTAGCAGTTAGCTGAAGCAATAGAGAGGAGTCTGCGTTGCTAGGGGCGACTCTTTTCTTGCTGAGTATGCCGCTCAAAAGCCCAGGCTCTATTCAGGCAGCTAGATGTGCACTGCAAAAAAAAGTTAGGGAGGGGGGCAGAGCGGTTTGGCCGGCCAAGAATCTCTTCACGCCGAGAGTTGCAGATCTGGCTGTGGCCCGCGCACAGTTTCGCACACAGTTTGGCGTTGAAACTTTGCGACACAATTAGCTCAGCGGGGACGGCGGGTAGAGATAGAGCGGGACGAGATCGGGGAGGCGGTTACGGCGAAAAGAGCAGCTGAGCAACTGTTCAATAATGAATTGAAAATTTAATCTTCTATAAATTATTTCATCTACTTATAGTAGTGCTGCGAAACTCACTTTAGCTGCCGATCTTGTAATTGTGTGAAAAATGTTTTGCTACTTAAAGTAGCTTACTACTTCAATAAGAATTAATAAAAGGGAATTTTTTGTATTAAAAAAATTGCCTGCATTTGTTTCTAATTACAGATACAGATGATAAAATGATATATTACTCAACCAATTGAGTTAATGGCTCCTATCTATAAATAACCCAGTTCAAATCAATTAAAGCATTTGCTGACTGCCAATTTAATTATTTTATGGAGAAAAAATGCATCAAAAATTGAAGATCTAACAGTCATTTAAATAAAAAATATTGACTGAAAGATGGAGAATACCATTTATTACTGAATCAAATATACAGTGGACGCTTTAGACATTAAGCAGGTTTATACATTAAAAGATTCTCAGGGTTGAGACTGGAGATATCAAGTCATCAAAGGTGAGACTGGAGATACTAAATCCTCAAGGATGAGACTGGAGATATCAGATCTTCAGAGGTGAGACTGGAGATAACAGATCCTCAGGGATGAGACTGGAGATATTAGATCCTCAGGGATGAGACTGGAGATATCAGATCCTCAGGGATGAGACTGGAGATATCAGATCCTCAAGGGTGAGACTGGAGATACTAGATCCTCAAGGGTGAGACTGGAGATACTAGATCCTCAAGGGTGAGACTGGAGATATCAGATACTCAAGGGTGAGACTGTAGATACTAGATCCTCAAGGGTGAGACTGGAGATACTAGATCCTCAAGGGTGAGACTGGAGATACTAGATCCTCAAGGGTGAGACTGGAGATACTAGATCCTCAAGGGTGAGACTGGAGATACTAGATCCTCAAGGGTGAGACTGGAGATACTAGATCCTCAAGGGTGAGACTGGAGATACTAGATCCTCAAGGGTGAGACTGGAGATACTAGATCCTCAAGGGTGAGACTGGAGATACTATAGATCCTTAAGGGTGAGACTGGAGATACTAGATCCTCAATGGTGAGACTGGAGATACTAGATCCTCAAGGGTGAGACTGGAGATACTAGATCCTCAATGGTGAGACTGGAGATACTAGATCCTCAATGGTGAGACTGGAGATACTAGATCCTCAATGGTGAGACTGGAGATACTAGATCCTCAATGGTGAGACTGGAGATACTAGATCCTCAAGGGTGAGACTGGAGATACTAGATCCTCAATGGTGAGACTGGACATACTAGATCCTCAAGGGTGAGACTGGAGATAACAGATCCTCAAGATTGAGACTAGAGATATCAGATCCTCAAGGGTGAGACTAGAGATATCAGATCCTCAAGGGTGAGAGTAGAGATATCAGATCCTCAAGGGTGAGAGTAGAGATATCAGATCCTCAAGGGTGAGACTGGAGATCCTCGAAAGTGAGACTGAAAGTTGAACAGAAAATTTTTGCAATCTTAAGCACGAAAATAAGTTATCTAGGCGAGAAATCCTTTGCGCAGTGTGACAGAGATACTTGGCGTAATAAAAAAAGAAAGTTTATGACAGCACTCCTGTTCTTTTCCATTAGCTTTGTTAATAAAAGTACAGCAACATGGCATTGACTGATTCTGTTTGAGAGTTCCAAAGGAGTAATATAAAGTGAAAGTGCGCGCAATGGCTTCTTCTGGAAAAAAACTGTGCATAGAAATTCGATGGTTACCACATAAAAGAAGATATTTTTTCCTCTTTGCCTCTTATGGTTACATACCCAAACGCACACCTGCCCACCTTAAATCCCTAAGTCTGTCTTTCTGGTGTGTTTTTTCCTTATTAATCCATAAGTAGGTCTCCATCGGGACCAAAGCTCCTTCTGGCCGGATCTGAGCACTCAGGCTGCTTGCTGGTGGGAGGCTGGGCCACAGTGGATAGACAAGTTGGTTGCTGGCGGGCCGTGGCGCTGAGGGGAGAGAGAGGTGGAGACAGGCTGGCAGGAGGGCCCGCTAATCCGTTTGCGGATGGTAACGGCGGGGGGGGGAAGAGAGTGGGGACTGGAAGGGGAATCTAGCACTAAGCCTGGCTGAGAAATCCCAAAGAGCTTTTGTCCCATTGGTTAAATAATGCCCAGAATCGAGCGGCGGGTGTTGGCGGGGTGGTTGGTTTCGGCGTGAGCATCTGGACTGCGGATTACAAAAGCCCAGCCAACTCTCAGGGGAGTTTGGCGCCAGACATTACCGGTTTCCTTCTGGCAAAACTTCTTGCTTTTATAACTGGAACTCTTTCAGACTGGGATTTGGCTGCCTAGCTTGAGGCAGGAATCGCATCCGAGAGGATAAAAGTTGAAGGAAAACATTTCAACTGCTTTGCAGCTTTGCAAACATCTACTTTAGAGAATTACCAATTATGGTAGTGGCAGTACTGAGAACTCTCTGTTTGACTTTCTGCTTCTGCGAGGCACTGTGCTACTCTCAGCTGAAATTCTGTAAGTTTTTTTGCCTTCAGGAAAAACTAATGAGCAAATAGATTGAATACATTAAGATAGTAAAAAGAAAAATTAGATAGATAGATAGATAGATAGATAGATAGATAGATAGATAGATAGATAGATAGATAGATAGATAGATAGATAGATAGATAGATAGATAGATAGATAGATAGATAGATAGATAGATAGATAGATAGATAGATAGATAGATAGATAGATAGATAGATAGATAGATAGATAGATAGATAGATAGATAGATAGATAGATAGATAGATAGATAGATAGATAGATAGATAGATAGATAGATAGATAGATAGATAGATAGATAGATAGATAGACAGATAGATAGATAGATGGCTGCTCTCATCGCATTCCAGTGGTGCTGATGGACGCCGCGGACCTGCCGTCTGTACAGCAGGCGGGTGCCGCCCTATTGAAGTCGAACTCAGCGAAAGTGAGCTTCGAATACCAAGTTGTCAGCCCGAGAGAAAGCCTACAAAGCCTGGTGACAGATGGTGAGCATTGGGAGGCCATGTGCCAACATTGGAGCGACGTCATGGATTCATTCGCCCATCTCAACGCCATGAAATTTCAGTCTGCAACGGACTGCCCCTGTCCGGCATTGCCTGCCTGAGCAGCCTGCCGCACCTTCGATGCTTGGCGGCCTCCTTGGCAACGCGGCTGAACTTGGCATTCGTGGCCGCTTCGATCGCTAGCGACAGCCCGACAATCGCCTGCGGTCCCGAGCCGGCAACTGTGCAGCTGCCGATGAGGCACTTCCTGCTCAGCGTGGGACCGTTCGCCAGCCGGATGAATTTGACGGGATTCTCAGCGGCTGTTGTTCTGTTCGACCACACCTGGGGTGAGTGAAGCCCCGAGCCCAAATTGCATAAGGCGGTGATTTCACTCCGTCAATGTGCTATTTCACTCCGTCAGTGTGTGATTTCACTCTTTCGGTGTGTGAATTTTCTCCGTCACTGTGTGTCCTCACTCCGTCAGTCTGCTATTTCACTCCGTCAGTGTGTGATTTCACTCTTTCGGTGTGTGAATTTTCTCCGTCAGTGTGTGATTTCACTCCGTCACTGTGTGACCTCACTCCGTTAGTGTGTGATTTCACTCCGTCAGAGTGTGATTTCACTCCGTCAGTGTGTGATTTCACTCTGTCAGTGTATGATTTCACTTTGCTAGCGCGTGATTCCACTGTCAAATTTTTAGGTGACTTGCGATTTTAATTTAGTAGTTTGACTTGACCCTTTGGGTTATAACACTACGAGCTACACCTGAATTAGAAATAAAACGTGTTAGCCAATGTTAAAGTTGGTTTTTCTAGTCTAAATTAATCACTTTTTGTGAAGCTTTTTGAACCTACTGTATCGCTTGGCAAATGTTCGCAATGTGTATTTTATAAACGGGCAAAGATACCCGCTTTCCCACTGAACAAATGACTTCACAAACAATACACCGGAACAGGTCTAACTGTTTTCATTAGGCTGAATGCGGAGCTGTTTTCGTAGCGACCATCAATGAGACCTCCTGCTTTGATGCTGATTGAGCACCGAAGCGCCCCAGATATTACCGGGCTGGTAGGCAGGAAATAACCGCACTTAAAAAGCGTGTTCGCTTCCTGCTGCCCCCCCATAGCAACTGATTCGCATAAATCACTTATATAGGCCTCGAGGAAGGGAACACGATGCACTTTTGTTCCCTTTGGGGTTGGACAGCGGGTTAGGTAGATTTAGAAGAGAAAATTATTATTAATCCACAACTCTTCCGGGCTTCCTTCCGTTTATCCTTGCTTTTAGCGTCAGCTAAAGTAGCTGGCGGCAATTTCCACGAAATTTGATGCTGAACGATGAAGCTGTCGTGCCGGTCTGCAGAGCCTCTTTCGGTCCATCCCTGCATTGGCTTGTTTCCCATGTTTTGGTTTGGTTCAATTTAGATGCAGCTTTAGGCGATTTTGTTCCTGGAATCGTAAAGCAATCAAGGAATTAGCTGTATAAAAAAATTATGGCTTTTCACATGACGCTTGTATGCGTGTCTCACCTGTATCAGACAGTGTCTCACCTGTATCAGACAGTGTCTCACCTGTATCAGACAGCGCCTCACCTGTATCAGACAGTGTCTCACCTGTATCAGACAGTGTCTCACCTGTATCAGACAGTGTCTCACCTGTATCAGACAGTGTCTCACCTGTATCAGACAGTGTCTCACCTGTATCAGACA
>CATNEM010000095.1:157500-160000 GCA_950096795.1 Macrostomum cliftonense | reverse complement strand
CGCGCTAGGGGAAAAACTCAACCTACAACGCGGGGTCGAACCTGGACCAGTAGTGGCACACAAGGCAGACGCGCTAGACCGCCGAGCCACTCGTCCGTACTCTAGGGGTGGCACTAAATGACAATCATAAATAGCAATTATAGCTGCCTATTTTAAAAAATCCGGCATTTTGTTTTTACGAGCGTAGATAAAAAACTACCTTAAGAGCATGTTGGACAACCCCAATTTCAGCATGTAAACAGGCCCCATTAGCCAATGAGCATCGAGCACAGGGTTTGAAATTCGTGCATCAACCCCCTAGCCGCTTACTCAGTCAACCACTAGCTTAAACTGGCCCCATTAGCCAATGAGCATCGAGCACAGGGTTTGAAATTCGTGCGTCAACCCCCTAGCCACTTACTCAGTCAACCACTAGCTTAAACTGGCCCCATTAGCCAATGAGCATCGAGAACAGGGTTTGAAATTCGTGCGTCAACCCCCTAGCCACTTACTCAGTCAACCACTAGCTTAAACTGGCCCCATTAGCCAATGAGCATCGAGAACAGGGTTTGAAATTCGTGCGTCAACCCCCTAGCCACTTACTCAGTCAACCACTAGCTTAAACTGGCCCCATTAGCCAATGAGCATCGAGCACAGGGTTTGAAATTCGTGCGTCAACCCCCTAGCCACTTACTCAGTCAACCACTAGCTAAACTGTGCGCATATGCTAAAAATAGCCTTTAGCCTAGCAAAACATGTTTTCCACTATGTAAAAAACATCCTTGCTAAAACTAAATAGCATTAGAAAAAATTAAGGTCACGGTCACTTGGCGTTTAAGAGAACAAGGCAATTAAAAATACTTCAATACTAAACCTTCTTGATAGGAATTTCCAAAGTAACAGCGATAATCTTATTAGCAACAATCGCACCCGGTTAATTAATTATCCTCAGACTTTGGCTGCTGACCATGCGATAGAAGGATGTCTGAAATTTGATTTTTTTAATGCACTTTTAACTGCAATTTTAACGATTGTAATACCTAAAATTAGTACCAAAAAGATTAAATTCTTGGATTAAAATTTACCTCCAAAGATTTTCACAATACTACTGAAGTACAAGGTTTTCATTCATTACAAAATTTGCCGCTTGAGGTCTTACCAATTATGTCAGTGAAATTCTCTCGCCCCGATGTGTGCTCCTCGGGCAGAGTCTCAAGCGCCCACATTGCATAATCTATAGGCGTCCAGGCCTGCGAATCCTCTATGCTGGAACTCGCTTTTGTCTCCTTGCAAAGCCAGCGCACCACGTCCACCATGGCGTGCTGCGATGCGTAGCTGAGTGCCGTTCTGGTGCAGATAATTATTTAGGTTCAGGCTTAAAACTAACGTTAGTATTTTTAAGTTACTTTTTAGATTTCTTCTGAAAAAAGTAATCAGACGCATCAGTGATCAGAAACACTCACAGAAGTGATCAGACACACACAGGAGTGATCATACACACTCAAAAGTGATCAGACACACTCAGAAGTGATCAGACACACACATGAGTGATCAGACACACACACAGGAGTCATCAGACACACACAGGAGTGATCAGACACACACAGGAGTGATCAGATACACACAGGAGTGATCAGACACACTCAGAAGTGATCAGATACACACAGGAGTGATCATACACACTCAGAAGTGATCAGACACACACAGGAGTGATCATACACACTCAGAAGTGATCAGACACACTCAGAAGTGATCAGACACACACATGAGTGATCAGACACACACACAGGAGTCATCAGACACACACAGGAGTGATCAGACACACACAGGAGTGATCAGATACACACAGGAGTGATCAGACACACTCAGAAGTGATCAGATACACACAGGAGTGATCAGACACACTCAGAAGTGATCAGATACACACAGGAGTGATCAGATACACACAGGAGTGATCAGACACACGCAAGAGTGATCAGACACACACAGGAGTGATCAGACACAAACAGGCGTGTGCTAACCTGCCGTGCAAGTCCGTCGCATTGACGTCTTCTTTATCATCGTCGACAAAAATTTTGACGAAGTGCAGCGGAGCCCCATGCTGTACAGCCAGTATGAGGTTGCTCTCCCCGAGCTGGGCGCAGCCACCGCTTCTGTCGGGTCCTCGAATCAGCGCTTCGGCGGCAAAGTAGCGGCGCCATTGAATCGCTTTAGTCAGCAGTCGGCTTCGAATATCGACGCAGGGCGTCGTATTGGCGATTCCTGACGACAGCAGAATGTACACCGCAGGCGCCAGGTCCATCTGAACGGCCAGCTCCAGGGCCGCTTGTACCTCGCTAATGTCAATTCTCTTGCTACTGAGCAGCGAGTCCAAGAGCCACAAGTTTCGGCAGTGCAATGCGGTGAGAAGTCCGTCTTCGAAAGCGACAGAGCTGGTTGTCGAGGCAGCGGCGGGTGCGGAAAGGTCCGCAGAGTTGGCGGCGGGTGCGGGAAGGTCCGCAGAGTCGCCGGCGGGTGCGGG